>JBCFYV010005933.1:0-13556 GCA_039000515.1 Timema cristinae | reverse complement strand
GCAATAAAATTTTAAAATAGTGTCAGAAGACTAAGTAAAACCAAATTTCCCTTTCATTTTTAAAAATATTCCATGCCATTTTTTGGCATTGAACAGATCCTTTAACTCTAAATGCAATTTAGACAAAAAACTGCAAGATAATTTACCAATATTCTCTGAACTTTGTGCTCTTTTCAACGGGGAGTAACTCTTTACCACCAGCTGCCAGCCCATCCTGGTAGCACAGACTAGGTTATCCAGTTCCCGCCACCTCCAGAAACATGTAGTGATCCTGATAGCAGGACATAAAACTCCCTCTTAAGGCATGTACAAAAAAAAGCCGGTTTTCCTGCTTCCCGATACCAGCGCGGATCGGCACCGACCTCATTATCGAGTGTGTTTTACAAGGGAACCGGCATATGAAAACAGGTTCATGTTAAAAATTACCGGAATGAGCATTTCATTATTTTTTAGTTGTCAGCGCCGACAAATGTGTTCAAGAGAAATTTGAGATATTCAAGTTTAATTATATATTCCCAACCCCTATTATATTAAATCCTCTTACTTTTTGGTGTTGTTCATAAAACCCCTTTTTAAACCCTAAGTCACTTGTGGTCTACAGATTTTGTTTTTGCAACAGGGGGATCTAAATAAAGAACAATGTCAGATACTACCTTTGGTATCATGTCAAACAAGCACCATGATTTTCCACAACACAAGAAAGTAAATTGGAGTTGAATGTAGTCCCCCCCCACGTGGAAACCAGAGAGCAAAAAACCGGTGCCAGCCCCCCTGGGCCACACCCAGTGGGCCCACAGTTCAAGAGCATGCAGTGACATGAAGTAACATCATCCCAAATAAAATATATACAATGTATGTTTTGTAATAACTGAATATATTTTAATTTAAAGTATACTTTTATATATTGATAAATTTCTTCAGCTGAAATTTTTAAAAAGTGTGAAAAAATTTTCTCCTCACCAACCTTTCTTTTCTCCCTATTTGTTCTATTTTCGTAATGGAATAAATTTTGTAAAAATTATTTAATTCTTTAAGATACCTGGAGGTAAAGGGGGTGGGGTATCAGACATTCCTGGGGGCCCCGGGGTTAACCCTTGGTCTGATACAGTTTTATTTGTTTGCCAAACCCCTTTTCCTTCACCTCTGAAAAGAGTGTTTTAGTCACAATTGTTAATGTGGACTCCGCTGTGGTTGGGGATCCTACATTAAAATGTAGATCCTTCATTTCATCTCACAACACCCTACTCATTTACAAAAGGCTGAAACCCAAGGGTTTGTAAAATGGTGAAAAAATAATAATAATAATAATAATTTAATTTATTTAAGTAAATTGGATCCTTCCGTGGGCCCCTTTTGTCCCTGATTAAATTTCAACAAAACTTTTGTTTGATGTTGCTCAAACCTTCTTTATCCAAAATGTAATTTGGTTATGAAAAACTTGTTTTTTGGTCTGGTTTTCAGGTCTTTAAAATAAATTTTTTTTTCCCATAACTTTCCTATCACAGTTTTTTGGAAAATACGGGGGTTTTTTTTTAAAATTTTGGATGAAACGAAAGAAGTAATAACTCTTTCAATATAACTGGACAGTTTGATGGGGTAGAAACAGTGACAACGGGCGTTTTGGGTTTTCGTTTGTGTCCTCTGTGTATACCTACACCGCGGACTTTATAACAGCAACCGCTTTCTTTCTGAGACCTTACATACCTCATGGAGGACTCACTGGCAGCCTTTTGGACTTAGCTGTTTACCCCCCTTTCAAGCCAGTAGAGCTAAACCAACAAGAATTTTGTATGGATTGGGCACTTGGGGCGAACCAAAAATAAATATGTAATGCCGGTTCCCTGTGGGAATGAGGGTATATTGTTCGTATGTGATGGGTGTCTTCCTTTTCAATTATTAGGGCCCTTGGACTAATTTATTAGATTATCATCAAAAGTTCTTTTTTGGGTGGCAGTATGGCTGGCCTCTCTCTCTTTTTTTACATCATGTAAACACAAACTTTGGGGCTTACCCTTTTTTATTTTTCGTCCCGGTTGTTGTTATGGTTGTTGTAAAAATCGATTGTTTCGGCCATAGGGGGAGGGGAGGCTTGACATGTTTACGATTTTAAAATTTTGTAATTTTTTTGTTTTGTTCTTTAAACCTAAAATTCCTCCTAAAATGTACATAATTTAATAAGCTTTCAAATGAAGTATCCGCAATTTTATTAAAAAAATAATCTTGTAATAAAAAAATAAAAAAACAAAGGTTATGCAACCCCGGGTAAACCCTCCCTTGTAGGGGAGGATTGCCCCATTGGGGAGGTTTGCCCCCGGGTAAAAAAATTGCTTTTTCCCACTCAATTAGGGGGTTAATAATACCATATAAGAAAAAAAATATTTTTTATTTTTACTTTACATTGAAATAGCTGGAAAAATCAAAATCAAAATTAATTTTTAGTGGCCACTCTTTCGGTTTCCCCCACAGAAAAAGGAGTGGCAATTTTGTGCAATGTCCTCTTTTATAAAAAATATATTTATTTCTTTATCAGGATAGCAAAAAATTTTCCATAATCTTTCCTCTAAGAAAATTATTTCATATTCTCTGAAATTCCTTCGCATCTATTCGTCCAGCATAATGTGCTACTGATGTATACCACAAAACTTTACCAAAAGTCCCTACACTATAATCATCACCGCCAATCTTCAAAAACCTCTAATCAGTCAGGGTCATGTAGTCAGAATCCATCTCGCATCTCATGCTGTCGTATTGCACTTTGCATTGAATTTAAGTTTTTTGGCACTTTGTTTTTTTTAAGTCCCTTTGCTTTCGCTTTTTTTTCTCTTTTTTTTTGATTCTTTTATTTCGTTTTTTACGGGGTACTGTAGAAAAGTTTTTCCAGGTCTTCGGCCTCCTCTTATTGTGGTTTTTCTTGTCCTGCTTTCGGGAATGGGCCCAAATATTTCAGGCTGACAACAAAGATAATTTGCACTTGGAATGTAAAGGCTGACATAGCTCAGGGACCCAGGGGAAAATCACCAGAAGTTACAAAATTTATCAGGGGTTGGCCTGTCAGTAACATAACTCCCCCAAAAAATTAAGCGAAAACACACCCCGAATGAAAGGATAAATTCCTGTTTTTAAAAATCCCTTCGATATATTTTTGCAAAAGTAATGCTGTGGAAAACTTTCCCCATTTAGTTCAGGAATATTTGGACTTATGGCTGCCGGGATTATTTAAACCCTAAACATCTGAAAACTTGGGTTTAAAGTTGTTTTTTAAGGGGCCATACACCCCCATCCAAAAGGTTTAAGCTTTTGGGGTTGGTGCGGGGGTATGGGAAGTGGAATAATGCCGTTGTTTTACACTTTTTATTCCCCGTGGGTTTATGTGTATCGGATTAATTTTAATAATAAGAACTGGGGGCACTTTAGAGATTTAACAATTTTTAAAAATGATCCCCAAACAGTTTAAAATTTTCTCCGTCATCCAACCAGTTGGGTAGCAAAACCTTTTGAACCAGGAGACCACCTTTTGTCATTGCTCAAAAACCCGAAATCTCGGGAAAAACAAAAATTGGGGGGTATTGCACCCAATTGCTGAATTGGACAGCAAAATTTATCCGGCCTCTTTCCCCCGGATGTGATTTTGGAAACCTCTTTTGACCCCTTTTTTTGCGATCATTTACGGGGGTAAGAACGTATACCCCAGTCTCTTTTAATATTATATTGATGAGGGTTTAAATTTTTTATTTTGTTTTTAAAACGGTTTTAAATTGTTGAAAAATTCACCAAAAAGTATTTTATTAAATGTGTGTCTCTACTGAGGGTGGTGCTCCTGGTTTGCGTAAAGATAGCCTGTCATCCTGTGATGAACCCCCGTCCCAAACTCTTGCTGCCTTCAGGCCCTTTGTAATTTGATTTTAAGCCCACATGATTATTTAAATTTTCCTTCAAAATCTTAGGGGATTAAAATTGTTAATAACTTTTCCACAGAAGTTGAGGGGAACCCACAAAACCCGAAAGGACAAATATAATATAACTGAATTAAGATCCCTGAAACACGAGAAAATCACTATTTTTTACCCAAAAAACTCGAGTATTTTAGTAAAGCTGTCCCTTGTCAAAAGTTCATTTAAGGGAATTTTTGGAAATAATTTTAAGGAAGACTTGACCCAAATTGTATAAAAAAAAGTAGCGTGTCAATAAATTTAAAGTTGACACCTACACAATTGGGTTTTAAAAAAACGAAATTAAAAAATAATTATTTTGCAAAATCCAAAAAAAGGGTTTAGTTTTAAAAATTTTTAATAATAAATTTTCAAAACCTACTGTTAGCGACTGGGGGGGACTCGGATATGATCCACGTGCTCCCAAGAAAAAATACTACAAAAGGATTTTAATAATAAAAATCTGCAAAAAAATACTAGATTTTAAACAATAGGGAATCCAAAGAAGCTTTAAAAAGTAATATATTCGGGAAATTATCTTCAAGATTACTCCACTGGGCAAATGGGATCGGTTTAACGCCAACATGCCTTCTAGAAATATGTACCAAGCTGGGGACAGGGTGTTTCCGAACACTTCACTCACACGTTCCTACAGAAAAAGAACCACTAAGGGGGGCTCCCCCCACGCCCTCGAGCACCACTTTTGGGGGGTGGCATATTTTCAAACCCCCCCTTCCTCCCCCCCCCTCAAGCCCAGTCCATCCAACACCCCCGTGTTAAATACGCCTTTTTCTATTTTTTCTTTTTTTTCTGTTCTATAGGAAAGGGTATAAAATAAGTGACCAGATTTACTTCTGGATTCAATACATGTCATTGAAGAAAGGGAACCCCTCTCCCCGAAGGGAAACCCGGTGGGCCCTGGGGTATTGGGCGTGGTTCTCACCGCCGCGCAGCCGAGGATATTCTCCGATTTCCCAAGTATAGAGGCAACTTAATAATCCTTGACTTATTGGCTAGTTTAAAGACTAGAAAATGTTTATTTAATCCTTTGACTATTTAAAGCCCAAGGAAAAATTTTTTTTCCTATTCCCAAAAAAAAGCATTAATATAGAGCCTTGGGTCCAGATTAATAAAAAAAGACTTAGTCCAAAAGGGTTTCTATTCCTAAGAAATTAGTTCTCTTTTTAGTCCCTTAAGCTACAATTTTTTTTTTATGGCTACAACCAGGTTGTTATCCTTTTTTTGGACTAGTTGGGTCAATGTATAAAGTTTGAATCATTTTTGTTCCACGCTTTGCGGTGGTATAGCTTGGGGGGGTAAAGTGCAGAACTCTGCTTGTTTCCATATGGGGTCTGCCCGATTCCTCTTTCCCCGTTTTTGGCACCTATTACTGAGTATTACTATTGGATGAATGATATTAGTGTTGTACCCCAGGGAGTGGCTCATTAAAACATGTACTATTGAATGCTCTGGCAGTACCAATAGGGAAAGCCATCTACCAATGTAATCAACTAACCTTTCTTATTGCTATTCATATAAAATGTCTCTTAAGGATTTTCCCTTAAAGTCCTAATCAAGAAAGCTATCTTAAATTATCAATGTGTTAACAATACTAAAAGTATATAATTTCCAGTTAACGTTTGTTATATAATTTCCAAACAGTTTTTCTTTTAGAATCACCTGACTGTAGTCTGGCGTCAGTTCCACTTTTTTGTTATTGGACATTGCTCTTCAAGCCTACTGCATTGATCTTGCTGTCTATAATTATTGTTTGCCCATGTCGCAACAAGACATTTAAATTTGGAACTTCTAACCAATGATCTTGTATATATATTGTACTCAAACATATCTTATATTTTTCTGTTATAATAAATCGATTGTTATTTTAATTATTTTATCAATCTGGTTTAAATACTTCCCTTTATTCCCAACAATAATGTCACTCACAGTCATTGGTGCAAAATTTTTAAACGTATTGTTTTAATGATAACAAATGGTGTTTGGGGGAAGATTTTAGAATAATTAAATGAGAGAACGCTAAAGTTCACTTCAAGCATCCATGTGGCCCTTCACCCACATATGTTTGACCAGTACTTTCGATACTTGTTGGATCCCTTTGGAAACATTTTTTAAGGAAATTCCAGTTCTATTTTTTCAATTTCCCGCCACGGGAAAGGGGACTTATAGATGGGGGGGGGGGCTCATCAAGAATGTGCGGCAAAGATCAGAGGATGTATATGTTTCTTTTTGCTCCTCTTCTTTAGCTCTGGTAAATTCTTCACTATTGGAAGGTTATAAAAGGACTAAATGGGAGTTTCATTCCCATTAGGAACACGGCATCGCGTAAAGGGAGAATGTTTTCCATATACTATTTTAATTTTTGTTTTTCTTTGAGCAGATGCAGGTGAGAGGCTCTCATGGAAGTTTTAGAGAGGATAGTCTTCTTGCGGCGTTCCCCACATCACATTTGATTTAACTTATTTTTATTTTTAAGAGATAATATGACAGAACCGAGGGGGGTAACTCCACGTCAATCGCCACATGGGGTAAATTATTTGAGTAGCTCTTACAGAAAAATAAACTTTTTCCTGATAGCGAGACCGTTGTTGTAACTTGATATTTACCATATACCATTGAAACATTCCACTTTGGGAATAAGTCAGAGATACAACCCTGCCATCCAATACTCCCCTCCACAATTTACCAACAATTTGAAGGCTGTATTTAAGAACAAGCTTGATTTAAATAGAAATGACTGTGTGGGCTGGGTTTTTAAAGAAGGAAAACTCCTTTGCTCAAAGGGGTTGAGTTTGTGAGGGGCCAGTTGATAAATTGGTTGGGTAGTAGTAGACTGACGCCATATGAGTTTGCCTATCGACTGGCCTCGTGTAAAAGCGTCCTGAGGAAAAGTGTTACTCTGGGACTGTACTTTTGTTTCACTTTTTCACAGTAATTAAGGTTTTATTCATCCCTTTAATGATTTTCATTCTTTTCACTTTAGTCTAACCTCGACCTTGAACGGTGGTATTTAATAAGTAATAACAAACATTTTAAGAGATGCATTTTCACCTGTGACAATTTTCTCTCTCTTTTTTTTTTTTTTTTTTTTGCTTTACACAAAACTGTTATTTTAAAAATTTTGCAAATTCTTGTTGAGAATAAGTGGGTGATTTGAAAATGAAGTGAACCAGCAGCAAAGTGAGGTGAGTGAAGCAGACAAACTTAGTGATTCGGAACCTACTGATAAAAGAAAAAGAAAATAGAAGGATAGAGTGTAAAAGCGAAATTTTCAAGAAAGCTGGGGGCTAAAATTAGTAGTGCCGCAAGTAATAAAATACCATGTACCTCCTTTCAAAAAGTTTCATTTAGAATAAGTCAGACAGTTTGAAGAAGCATTTCAAATTAATCACAGTGAAATCATCAATAAATTCCCAGTTGATGGATGTAATCGTGTCAATGAAATTGCCCGTTTTTAAATCAGAGTTTCCAAGATAAGAAGATAAACCTAAAACATTTGTTTTGTCGAATGAATTGGTGATGTTAATTAGTTTATAAAACAGCCTGGATTTCGGCTCAGAAAAGAAACCATTTTCCCGATGAGGGGACGGCGAGAGACATTTTGATCACGGTGATAAAACTTTGATGGAAAACTACAATCTAAGGTGAAGAGTGACATCCTCCAAAAAATTGCAGAATTTGCAGTTAAGTCGCAGGAGAGTTTGTTCGCCGAGTGCTGAAACTATCTAAAAACAAGAAGAGCAAATGTTTTTTTTCCTTAGCACTGGACAAATCAACGGATTTTACAGACACGACACAATTAAAAATTTTGGGCTCGGTTTGGCTTCCCGACCTTACAATTTGTGAAAAATTCTTGAAGTTTGGGGATTGCGGGGCCATACTTGTGGAGCTGATAACCCCCAAAACATTTTGTGACGTGTTTTTAAAAAAGGTTTTCGGGCAATTTTCCCTTTTAAAAAACAGATAGTGCATCCGTTTTGGTTTTGGAAGGGGTTTTCAGAATTTGTTTCTTGTTTTGAACAGCTTTTTAAGTGAAAATTTTGGTGAAAAAATTCCAATGCACGATCAGGAGAATTTGTTTTGCTCAAATGCAAAAAAACCCGACACGTTGAAACTTCAAATAAAATAGGGTTGTAAAAATTTGGGAAAATTTAAAAACCCGAAGGGAAAAGCCCCCCTCCTCCATCGACAGTTTGTTAAAGCCCTTAAAAAAATTTGGGTATTGTGATTTTGAAAAATCCCACCCCCCAAATGAAAATGTGAAGGGGTTGCGCAAAAAGGAAAATTCTAAAAAGCTTTTTAAAACCAAATTTGCTTCTTCAAATTAGAGATTTTTTTTGTTGAGAAATATCAAAAAAAAAATTTTTCGGATTAGAATTTTTTTGGGGGGGGTTGGGGTTTCATTTTCTGGGTGAAAACGTGGTTTAAATTTTAAAATGAAAAAAACGTGAAACTGCAGGAAAAGGGGAAAAAGTAAAATCCGAGCGGGCACATCATTTTCAAGTATTTAAGTAAAAAACTGGATTTCATTCTGGTAAAAAAATTGGAGGGGGAAATTTGACCCATTTTGAAAAAAACTAAAATATATTAATTGTAAATTTGGTTTACTCGACGTGAAGCGGCCACTCTATTTAAAGGGGCTGGATTTAAAACCTGCCCTTTAAAATTTAAAAAAAACGTTTCTCTGATTTTTTTTCCTTCAAATAACATTTTAACTATTGGGGATCCTTTCCCACTTTGATAACAGTTTTCAAGCAAAGATTTTTTTGGAAAAAGCTTTGGATTTGAAGATGATTTTTTTTTCCCTTGACATTCAAAAAATTTTTTGGGGAAATTTACCAAATTTTCTTAAATTCAGGGAAATTTTGGAAATCTATTCGGGACTGACGACAATCTCTAAACTTTTAAATCGGGAAAATTTAAAAAATTTTTGCCCTTTTTTTGATTTTTGGGACAAAAAGACACGGGTTTTTTATTTAAAAATTTTTAAAAATTGAAAAAATTAAAAACCTTTTGTTTGTTTTATCCCAAAAAATAAAAAATATTCAAAACCCGTCATTTAATTCTTTTCTATCTATGTTGTGTCTGATATTTACTTAAATTTAAAAAGGATAACAAAAAAGAATCCAATTTTGTTCCTATAATTAAAAACAATGAAAAACAAAAAAATAAATTTTCGTTTTTACTTTGTCTCCCAAAAACAAAACAATAAAAAAAATTAATATTTGACCCAACAAATTAAAAAACCTCAACATCCATTTTGGGAAAACGGGGGTTTTTGTGAATCGACGTTCTTTTATTTTGGGATTCATAAGTATAAATAAGATCTAAAATTTTTTTGTTGTCAATCTGGAGGAGTTAAGATGTGCATTTTAAAAGACTTTTATCCCCAATGTTCCTGCAACTTGCCAGACTAAAGGGCCCCAAATTTCACAAAAAAGGGTTTTAAAAATTTTCTATTTAAAAACGGTTTTTTTCATTTTTTTTCCAAACCCCAATTTTTAAAATAAATGTTAAAGTTTTACGTATTTTGAATACCCCCTTTTTTAAAAACGTGTGTTGAAATTAATACCCCGTTTAAAACACCAAAATTTTCCCCTCAATTTTTAAATATTTGGTAAATTTTTCACTTCCACTCACAAACACTTGTGACAAATTTTTAAAAAAAATTTGCCCCCCTTCCCTTTTAATAGAACAAAAAATTTTTTATTTTAAAAAAAATTTTTTCTTTTATTTTTTAAAATTTTTTTGGGAAATTTTAATAAAGCAATCTGAAAAAAAAAGGGGTTTTAAATTTAAAAATTTCATTATAAAAGTGGGGGCCCCTTTTAAATTTCAAATTTCTAATGGTGGAAAAAGGGTTTAGGCCAAATAAATTTTTCAAAACAATTGTTTTAATATTTTTAATTTTTTCCACTAAGGGAAGATAACCTATATTTTTTTTAAAAATAATAATTTATAAATTTTTTTCCTGAAGAAGAGAAAATTTTTGGGGAAATTAAAAAGGCAAAAAATGAAGAGAAAGAAAAGAAAAGGGGAAATTTAGTGTAAATTTTTTAAAAATATTTAAAAAAAGGTTGAGATGTCTATAAAAGTTTTTAAAAGGGCACGGCAAAACGGGCGAGCCGGTAGATAGGATAAATTGAAAGTGAAATGCTTGGGTGTGAGGGGCGGGGGGGTTTTTGTCTGTTTGTGAGTTGTTCATTGCCTTTTTTCGGGGATTTTAAAAAATTTTCCCAAATGAAAAAAAACCCAAAAAAGGGAAAACTTATTTTCCCCCTTTTAAAAAAGGGATTTTTAAAAACCAAATCAAAAAACCCAAATTATACAAAATATTAAATTCCAAGGTCAATAATTTCTGAGATATTGAGGAAAACAAATTTTAAAGGGAAAAAACCCAACATTTTTAAAAGGCTTTTGGGAAAGATACCTTAATTTTGTCTGGATCGGGTTTTTTGGGCACTTAAAAGAGTAGAGTTTTTTTAATTTTGGGGAAATAAAAATAACAATCACATGCTCAAATTAAAAATGTGTGCCAATATTTAAAGGGGGGGGTCCAAAAGATTTTATATAAAATAATTTTTTTTTGGGGTAGCCTACATGCTACTTTCTACTGCAAAACATGGGCAAGGGGGGTTTTCCCTTCATACAGGGGGGGAAACATCAAACCACTATGTATTGTAGCCAAAATTTTTTACCTGTACAAAGTTTAATAACACAAAAAACTAATTTACAGGGGAAAGTTTGTGTGGTTTGGGGTTTTATTGGGGGGGGAACCCCCAATAATAAAAAAAATTTGTAAGTAAAAATGATTTTTTCCTTTTTAAAAATTGAATAAAAATTAAAATATAAAAAAAAAACCTTTAAATTTGTATAAATTTAAATTTCACTCCTACTTAAAAAAATGGCATTCATTTTAAACCCCCAAATTTGTGTTAATCTTAGGGGGAATTGGGCTTAAAAACCTCCATTCAAATACATTTAAATTAAGTTTGTTGAAAATGAAAAATTGTTTTTGCCCCCTGAAAAGTATGTAAAAAGCAATTGGGAAAATAATATCTTTCCCAAATTTTATAAACATATTTTAAATTTCTTTTAAATTATGTAGTATTTTAAAAAATGGGGGTTTAAAAGAAATTTCTTCTTCTAAGAAGGAAAAAACGCCACTGACAGTGACGTAAACCCCCTGGGGAAAACCCAGCCCAAGTAAAGTTGCCCAATTTAAAAATTTAAGGGTTTTTTAATTAAAAAAACTTCCTCTTCTGGGAAGGGTTCAAAATAAGTTTTTTAAATGTAATTTGGAGTCTTTTTTCCCCCCTAAACCCTTTCCCAGTAAAAGAGAGATGTTTTTTGTCTAATATTTTGTTTTTTTTTAAAACAAAAAACCTTCTTGGGAAGTTTTCCTTTTGAGCAATGGGATTTTAATACAAGGATGGTGAAATGTAAGGGCAGTTTTTTGTCCAAATTTACAGAACCATTTGGGAAACTTGGCGTCTTGGCCGTCCAAAAAACCTTTTTTTTCACTACTCGTCACAAGCACACCCATCTGTTCGCGACCCCCTCCCAAAAGGACGCGTATAAAATTTTCAAAAACATGATCTATTTTTTTCATTAAATAAACAGAGTTTTCAGAAAATAAAAAAACATGTCAAAATAAAAAAGAAATTAAATTTTAAATTATAACTCTTTAATTGGCATTTTCGATCAGGGGGCTAAAATACCAATTAACTCACAACACAAAAAAATCGGACCGATTTAATTAGTGTTTCAAAACCACGGGGGCAATTTAAACCAAGCAAATTTAAAAAACGGTTTAATTTAAATTTGGGCGCCCATCCCCGGTAAAAGAAAAAATTTTTCCAGATCATTTCAATGTTCAATGTTCAAAAAAAATGTTGCTGTTGAAACTCGGGCTCTCAAATTTTTGGAGATTTTTTCAATTTTGATTTTGTCACCAAGAAAATTTTCGAGATTTTTTTAAACTATCCAATTTAAATCCTTAAAACGGGAGGAAATGTTTAAAGGGTCCCCCTCTCTTGAGGGTTCTTTTTTTTTGAAAAGTTTTCAAGTTTTTGGAAAACCCCCTGTAGGCCCCTACAGTACATACAAAAAACATTTTCCCCCTTAAATTTTTCCCTTTTCCTTTGGGGCCCTAAAGTTGGGGTTTATTTCCAATGAGTTTTACTGTGAGGGTTTTAGCACCACCCCTTATTATTACTGGCAGAAAAGTTTAAATTCAAACATGAAGGACTCATTTTTTGGTTTCAGCAAACATACTTCACAGGGAAGAAAAGAAGGGTTTCTCCATGCTGAAAATTTAAAAACTCGATTTGTCAGGGGTTTTAAAACAAGCTTTCTTTAAAGACTTTTTGGGGCCCTAACTTGGGTTTACTTTTTAGGGGTAAAAAAAAGGTTTAAAAAATGGGCCTAAAGTAAATTTTTAAAAAAAATTTTGAAACAAAGTGTTTGGGGTGGGGGACTAAATAAAACTTTTTGGGGGGTAAAAAAAAAAATTGTAGAAAATTTTCGGGCTTTTTTACAAAAAGGGCAATGAAACCCCAAATCTGTTGTATACCGAGAAAGCTTGTGTACGGGAATATTCTTAGAAAAAAAAAAAATGTTTTAAATTTTGGAGAAAATGTCCTCCCCTTTGGGGTCTTTTTCATTTTGAAAAAACCAACCTTAAAAAAAAACGGCTAACTTGGTTAAATTTTTTACTCAAAAATTCCCTTTGATTCGCAATTTGATGTGAAAAAATAAAAACCCAATTTAAAGAAAAATTCCTTTTCAACTAAAGAAAATCACCTTAAAATCACAGTAGGGGAAGAAAGTTTGGGGTATTTTATCAACAGTTTTTATTTTCACCCTTTATTTTTAAAGTTGTCAAATAATGCATCTGAAACCCCTTCAAAAAAATGTTTCTTTTTTTAATTTCCCCCATCTTGATAAGGTATTTTGGGCAGATTAAACAAATGAAGAAGAAAATAATTCTTAAGCAATTTTTTTCTTTAAAAGCAAGGTCAAATTCCAGGGACACAGCCTTTTCCAAAACTAAACAAAAAACAAAGGGTTTGTTTTTCTAAATTTTATTCCCATTTTCCACTCTTTCAAGAGAAAAAAGGGAGTTTAAGGTTTTAAATTGAGGGGGGCCGTTAATTTTAAAAGAATCCAGGGAAAAAAAAATTTTTTTCCTTTTTGGTGGTTTTAGGCTGGGGTTTTGGAAATTTAATATCAAAAAGATGAAGTTAGGTTCAGTTTCCCTTCAAACAGCTGGCCCATCTGAAATCAAGGGGGGCGAAATTTCGGGTTTCGGCCCCAAACATTTGATTTCTAGAAACTAAAATTTTTTTATTTTAAAAAAATTGTTTCAAACACAAAAAATTAAACTTTTAAAGGCTTAAATTTTTAAATTTTTTTCAAACCCAAAGGTTTTGTAATTGCCTTGGGAAAAAGCGCAAGAATAAAAACCCCCAAATTATAAACAGAATTTTGGAATTTACTTTCCCCTTGTTTTCAACCCCAAATGGAAAGCGCAAAAATTGAAAATTCTAAAAATTCAAAAATTTGTGAGTACTTTTCTCTGTTTTAAAAACCTTGGGAAAAATGCAA
>JBCFYV010005932.1:0-13075 GCA_039000515.1 Timema cristinae | reverse complement strand
ATTAACAAAGTCTCCCCATACGAGTTTTTCCACATAGTTTTTTAGATATCTCATTCCAACCACATTAACCTTGCTCCATGTGTTTCTCCCGACAAACCCACACTTCTTTATCCATGAAAGAATGTTGATGTTAGCACATTTTTATATTATCCCAAATTTTGCCTATTTCGATACTACTTCATTCTTTGAAATAGTCCCATACATCCAACTACTCCCCAAAAGATGCTTTCCCACCCGTCAGTCAATTTCACATCCATCTTCCATTTTTACTAAATATTCTGCCCATATACATAGAAAGCATTTCTTGTTCTAACAGTTTTCCATTTATGATAAGCTGATGATAATTTCCTGATTTGTCCTCATCATAAACCATCACCTTAGTTTTGGAGACATTTATACGGAGAGCCATTCTGCCTGTCACCATATTCAAAGAATTTAATGCATTCTCAGCTATTAATTTGGCACCATCTAGAATATAGCAGCACTCTCACTATCGCATTGTCCATTTGTACACCAATCGCGTCCTCACAACCATTATTCATACACTTATCCATGAATACATTAAACAAACATGGAGACATAACAAAACCTTGTTTAACATTCTGTTCAATGTCAAAACATTTGCTCAAAGCTACACTTACCGTAGTGTATGCTTTACTTCCATCATACACTGACATATTTGAACTTGATTATCATATCTCCATACCATATACTCTTGGAACATTCAATAACTTACTCCTATTCACCCAATTGTACAATTTCTATAGATCAACAAATGCACAATTAACTTTCTTTCTGCCATACATTACTTGATCACTTGTTGCAATTAAAATATCTGGTCCAATGCAACCTCTAACTGGCATGAGACCACATTGCACACCCTAAATCTTTTCCAGTTTTTTTCATCGCGCACCCTCTCAATTAATAATAATATTATTATTAGCACCGCGTCTTACTACCCGTTTG
This sequence comes from Timema cristinae, assembly GCA_039000515.1. Lineage (NCBI taxonomy): Eukaryota > Metazoa > Arthropoda > Insecta > Phasmatodea > Timematidae > Timema > Timema cristinae. The sequence continues at coordinate 12,109 of JBCFYV010005932.1, read as the reverse complement.
GGTTATACACACGCTAATGTGTAATGGTAGGGTGATTGTGAGATGAAATGAAGGACCTACAGTTTAACGTGGAATCCGACACCCGGTGGAGGCCTGGCATTCCCACATTCACAAAATATCTTGTCAGAGGTGAAGGAAGGGTTTGGAAATCAGATAAATCTGTGCGGGACCAAGGATTTGAACCCCGGGCCGCCAGCATAGAAGTCTGACACCTTACCCCTAGACCACCAAGGTCACCGGCCTCTCAATTAAGACTCCCAGACACTTTCTTGGATTAATCAACAAACTAATTGCCCTAAAATTATTCTTACCTTCACTTTTATCACCTTTGTCTTTGTATAAAGGAACAATGACATCATTATTCAAGTCATTAGGACATTTGAAATTTCACACCACAATGAAAAACTCACACAATCTGGCAAAAGGTAACATGTCTTCACCTTTAAGCATTTCACTTGTGATCCCATTTACGTCATGCAGCTTTGCATTCTTTAACACTTTCATAGCCTTTATCACTTTAGCCGTGGTCTTCACTCATCCTAACACTATCCATATTTTTGCTAATTTCTCTATGTTTTCAACAACAATTGCTCAAAATACTCCTTAAATCACTCTGTTATACTGTGTTCATAATGCCATAGAGCTTTCCTCATACTCGTTTTGTTTCCCTACCATTTCCAGAACAGCCTATTTTCTTCAAAATCATTCTTAATTATTTCTCTTTTAATCTAATTTACTACTTTCTTTGCAGTCATCTTTATCTCTTGGACTCTGTTTCACTCTAACAGCAATCATATCATTTGTATGCTTCTATATTTTTTCTCACAGCTTCTTTTACATGTTCATTCCACCATGCATCTCTTTTAAGTTTCCCCCCCACCACCACAAACTACAACATCTTTCACGCACCCAACTAAAGCCTCTTTTATTCGTTCCAAGCACTTTCTATATCATTAGCATTTATTTTGACAGTTCATTCATGCTCTTTTAAAGTTAATTTTTACCCCGGCATTCTTTCACTTTCTCTCACATTTTATCCTGCAATTTTGCCACTCTCACTCTTGCTTAGATTTGCAGTGCTTTTTCACAAAATTCCTACCAATTCAGCTAATGAGATCACTAGGAAGTGATCCGTTCTACAATTCAGCTCCATTGCAACAGCCTTGGTATTGTTTATTTAACTTCTAAGTTCTCCATCTATACTCCACAACATCAATCATATATATCCGAATCACCCCTTTGCCATGTATACAAGTGAATATCTTTGTGCTTAAACCATGTGTTTTACATAAATAACCCTTTTATAACAGAGATTCACGATCTCATAATCATTCTCGTTTACACCTGTCATCACCTTATCTTCTAACAATATAATTCTTTCACCCAGTTCACATGCATTCAAGACTTCATTGAGATCATGCCAAAACTCCGCTATTATTTTTTTCTTTACCCTCCACCTGCTATCTCAATATAAAATGTTGTAGTACACATTAGTATTTAAATATCAAATAAACTATTGACCTGAAAATATTTCACCAAGAATATTAGTGTGTATTAAAATATAATTTCACCATAGGCATATATTTAGGATTTAGATCAAAGAATGCCAACAAAACTGAACCAAAGGTTCTAAGACATCCATGTTGAATGATCCCAAATCAGCTATGGTGGGAGCCTAGGGAAAGATGAAAATTTTATGAAAGGAAGTTTTTAATTAGAATTTTATTTAATTATTCTAAAATTAAATTACCACATTTGTGTCTGGGGAGGGATAAAATCTGCTCCATTGACCCAATATCCAGCACAACTTAAGTCAATTTATTCTAATGTACGTATGTGCCAGAGGTTCGTAGGGCACAACCATACCACCATACTTTTTAAATATTTAATTAGGATATGTTCATTTTATTAAGTAAGTTAATAATTTTTATTTAAAACTTTATATTCAAAAAGTGTGACTTCATAAAGATTAATTTGGTGAAAAAAAGAAAGTCCTTAATAACAAATTTATTTTTCTTCAAATATAAATAAAGATTATTTATTTTAATTGGGATTGTTGGATTGTTTTAATTTTTTGTGGTCAAATTTTATTAGTATAGTGACCCGCCTCAGTGGCGTAGTTGGCTAACGCCCTAGTCGTGTTGAGCTCGACTGCTGAGTATGGGGAGATCGAGGTTCGAATCTCGGTCAGGTGATCTGGGGTGGTTTTTTTCTAAATGGTTTTCCACTCTCCCTCCACGGAAATGCGGGTTCACTTCCTCTAATTCAACCTTCCCAATTCCTAATCCATTAGCATAATTAGTACTTAAAGCGTATAACCCTAATGAGTAGTAAGATGCGGTGCTAAATAATAATAATAATAGTATAGTGAGTTGGTACATACCTGATAGTTTAAATACATATCTTTTACATTTAGAATAGTATTCAATAAATGCATTTGTAAGTTTTAATTTAGACTACATTTGTATGGCCAAACTTTATTATTAATTAATACTATGCATAGTTTTACACCTTTAATTCATGGTTCTTGCTAAAAGAAATGTTTTCAGTTGTATGTTTAAACACTATGGAGGTATTAGGTTTGATCCTTTGAATTCAAAATCCTAGCATGCAAACCACTCTTGTACTATAAATAATGCCCCACTAAAGGTTGTTGTTATAATCTAAGTCAGGGATTTGTGGCTATCTTATTACTAATAATCTCAAGAATAATATTAATAGTATGTTATTCTTATTGTTTTTTCGATATCTTTTATCATTCTAATTGCTTTCAATGTTAAATAAATCCAGATAATGCATTATATAATAATTACTATACATGTGAGATTACTATAATTTAGGGGTGACCTAGTGGTCTAGGGGTAAGGTGTCAGACTTCTGTGCTGGCGGCCGGGGTTCAATCCTCGGTCCTGGCACAGATTTATCTGATTTCCAAACCCTTCCTTCACCTCTGACAAGACATCTTGTGAATGTGGGGAATGCCAGGCCGCCACCGTGGTTCGGATTCCACTTTAAACTGTAGGTCCTTCATTTCATCTCACTATCACCCTACCATTATACATTAGCGTAAGTGCATATAACCCAAACGGGTAGTAAGACGCGGTGCTAATAATAATAATAATAATAATAATAATAATAATAATAATACTATAATTTAGATAACCTTGTTTGAGAGTTTTAAAGAGCAAGTTAATTATGTAAAACATCCAAATGTATGCATCCTATTTGGATTTTCTTACATGTAATCATGGTAACTGTTTTCATTCCATAAGTTTTGAGGGGAAAAAAAGAGCTCATTATTGGGTGAATACAAACCAACTCTGGAGGTGAACTAAGACAAAATGCTTTAACAAGCAAACTCAAAACTTTTTACACAATAATAGTTTTCATGTATTCATAAATGATCAAATAAATTTATATTTAAATTAGTTTTGTATTTTAACAATAGAAATAAAACATTTTAAAGAGGATAGGAGGACAAAGCCTACACACTTCAGAAAACTGTAAGCCTCAAAATTAACAAAAAAATACAACAAAACACATAATTATGAAATTTTCGGGGTACTTCAGTACCCTTCTTCTGCTAACTGGGACTGATATAGCCCGAACATTTCATAATTAAGTGTTTTGTTGTGTTTTAATTGTGAACTTTGAGGCCTACAGTTTTCTGGTAAATGTGTAGCCCTTGACCTTCTATCCTCCTTTCACTATTTAAATACCCTGTATAAAATTGAAGTGATTACACAGGCACACTTTTTTCCTCTACACATTGCTGTTTATTAAAGAAATTGATTTGCTGATTCCAAAAAATGCCAATGATTTTTGTCAGTCACAACTACACCAAAAGATAAACTCAATTTATTTTTAATGACTGACCAAATTTTGGTATAATAACATTATTTTACTGTACATAATATAATTTGCAATCTTCATTATTAACTTTTTCATGTTAAAATACAACAATTTTATTAATTTATATTATCATACAAGGTAATAGGTAGGATACATTCTATATGTTTAAAAATGATTGCCACAGATTTCTTTTTCACTTAGTACGTTTTGAATTCTCTCTTCAGAAACCAACAGTAATCTCCCATCATGGCAGTATTCCAGCAACCTTGAAAACGCTTTTTTCATCATGAATATGTCTTGATGAAAGGGTACCCCTTATCTATCATTCACCTCTCCCAAATTATCAGGAAAAAAATCCCAGATGTGAATATAGATAATTATTTTCAAATACATTTGGCATACCATATATTTAAATACTGTAGAAAAGTTTACACCAGGGATTCAAAATTGTCTTCTTTCTTGTTTCCAACAAATCCATGAAAAAGTGCTTTAACACTCTTGACATCATGCCCGTCGAATTTACAGGCGGCCGTTCTTGAGAATTTCGCTGAGCCTGTCAATTTTACATGGTTTTGAATTTAAATCCGCATAAAATCTTTAACCGCGTTTTCTACAGGTTTGGTTGGTGCTATGCAGCCCTTGGATTGCTAGTTCCCAATCATAGTCAGAGATGGCATTTTACTGCACATATGAGTGGAGCTTTTATAACTAGAAAAACCCTGCATTTCACCCTCCAAGTAACTCAAGTTCAGTGATTCTTAGTACGAAGAATAGTATCTGCTTTTATTCTTGCCTTCATGATGCATAAAAAATTGTGAGATTTTTTTTTTATCTGATAATGAAAGCTGAGAAATGGTGAGTTTTTCTGATGATATGGACGACACTCAATATGAAATAGAATAATTGGCTGAATTAGTGATAAAATATAGAATCCAATGTTGTTTACGAAAGTGAACGCTGTGTTATAGTAGCCCTATTTCGCAAACATCAACATGAAAATATTATTTTGTATTTTAAGGCCTAAATGTCTCTTCATTTATGAATAATGTGAGTTTAAATGGTAAGCACTTGAATGATTCATTACATATAGGATATTATACTTTCTAATGTATAGACGACGATACATTGTGATATTATCTCGCGGGTAGGCCTATAGTCAATAAAATATAATTTTATAGAAATTTATTTACATATCAGGTAGTATTTAAAATTTTAGTTATTCATTATGAGCCTACATACACATTGTATTGTATACAACTTATCACCTAAATCTACATAACCAGCTGATTGTGTGAGTTTATTGTTTATTATTTGTATGAGCTTTTGTTTTTTCCTTTTACAAAGTACTTTTACTACCACTTAAGACCACTTTACAAGATCTCACACTAGATTAAAATTATTCAGAATAAAAAAGAATGTAGCTCCAAACTGGTCTTTGAAATTTTAAAATCCAATGTGTGGCTGTGGAGAATTTTTTTTTTTTCAAAATCCTTAAAACTGGCCAGTTTCTGCAAGTAAGTACCTGGCCCGGTACTAAGTGTGTTTAACTGATGCCAAGCTGCCAGTTCAATATTCTGTGACTTTGTCACAAATTGATATTTCAGAAGTGTGGTATATTACAGTGGTGTAGTTGGTAGCATTGTTTTGGCTATGAAACCAGATGATGATCTGTGAAGTGTGTGGGGAAGTGTTGGGAAGTGTTGTACGACAAGATAGGAAGTGTGAACGTTAAATTGTGAATGGTAAAAGAGCGGCAAGTATTTCACTTTAGTGATGAGGATGGGATCACCCACTGTCAAATCTGGCGTTGACCAAAACCAAGAATAACAAGTATTAGAGTTTAAAAATTTTCTAAGTGCACACCACAATTGAAGACCTGAGATGTCAATCCCAAGGAAGGAGTCTACATTTGCATTCAAAATGGCTGAAGACTTATAAACCACCACTATTGGCGTATTGAGGGAGTTTACTTTAAAAAATGACTAGTCTCTTTACAAACATAGGATGGCGAGTTTCTTCGACGCTAATGTCATCAAGAGTGAAACCAGAAGACGAGGCCTGTTTCTTAATGCATCGGATGAAGATGCTTTAAAGTTAATGAATAACTTAAGTGTACCTAGAAAGACTAAGGAGTTGAAATACGATGCACTCGTGTTGTTACACAAGTACTTTCTGCCCGTGGAGACTGTTTTTGCTTCGAGATTTAAGTTTTTCAATTCTAGTAAATAGCCCGAAGAAAACGTAAATCAGTAGCTGGCAAGAATACGGGAAATGGCGGCGAAATGTGAATGTGACACCCATCTAGACTTTGCTCTAATAAATAAATTTGTTTTAGGAATGGGTCAAGGTCTCATTCGTGATATGCTTTTTGAGGAAAACACCACTAAGTTGATGATTGACAAAACAATAGAGCAAGATAGTGCTAAGCAAGCGTCTTAAATTCAATATCGGTTAACAGATATTAAGATTTTAAAAAAAGAAGCCAGTTTGTCATATGTTTAAAAGAGATAGCCAAAGTAGACAAATTAATCAACTAAAACACCAGCCTGGTTCCTCTAAATATGTTTGTTGTGATGTTTGCGCAGGTTATAGCCATGCCTAAGAAAACTGTAAGTATCGTGGTTACACATGCAAGATTTGCTCACAGATTGGACATTTAGCAAGGGTATGCAGAAAAGGGTAAATAAATAACATAAATAAGAAGCCGTCTTATTTTAAAGGGGAAATTAGAGAAAATACACACTTTTTATCTGAAGATATTAAAGATGATAGTGAAAGCTTGTAAGATTAACGGGGCAGAAGAAGAGAGCCTGAAGATTAACAATGAAAGCATTAGATTTCAATTTGATACCGGGTGCTTGAGCACAATAGCACCATTGGAATTGTTTAGTGAAAAGTTCCCTAATTTAGTGCTAACTCCAACGTCCAAAACCTTTGTTTCGTATTTCAAGGAAAAATTGATACTGTTAGGTACCATAACTGTCAAGGTCAAATATTAATGGACACATTTTTCCAAACCTTTAAATTTTTTGTGGTGGAGTCGGATGGCCCACCACTGCTAGGAAAGGCCTGGGTTAGTGAATCAGGATTTCACATTAAAGACACCAACTGTAACAAGATGGTGTAACCAGTGTTCTTCTTGGAAGACAACACGTAGCATATGCTTCAAGGAATTTCTCTGCAATTACCAGAAGTTTTCACATACTGTCTTGGTAAGTTTAACAAAGAAAAATGGTCATTGTCTCTGCAGCAGGATGCTAAGCCCAAATTTACGAAGGCTCGTCCAATCCCACTTGCTCTTCAAGAAGCGGTTCCTGCCGAAATTGACATAATTTTGAAAGAAGGGATTCTAGACCCTATGGACTACAGTGAATTTGGATCGCCTATAGTTCCCATGATGAAAAAGGGTGGGGGAATTCGATCTGTAGCGACAATAAGTTGACGTTAAATCCATGTTTACAAGTGGATCAGCACCCTCTTCCTTGGATTGAGGATCTGTTTCACAAAGTCCAGGGCAGCAAGGTGTTTGTGAAGCTCGAGTTGTCCAACCTTTATAAACAGTTTGAGTTAGAGGAGACATCTCAATTGCTCACAACAATAACCATGCCAAAAAGGCTTGTTCAAATATACCTGTTTGTCATTTGGGGTCGTATGTACGTCCACCAAGTCCCAAGAAATAAAGGGCACTTTACTTGGTAGTATAGAAGATACTGCTGCGCAAGTTGATGACATTCTAATAGGGGCTGAAGACCTAGCTCAATTCAAGTTTCGACTCAAGGTTTTGGAAATACTAAGAGATTGTAGATGGACCTTGTCCATAAAGAAATGCGAGAAAGGTAAATCTTCAGTGGAATATCTCGACTTCAGGATTGACACAGATAGCTTGCATTCATCTGAGGACAAGGTTCGTGCAATTTTATAAGCTCCCAAGCGAAGGTGAAGGAGGATTTATAAATTACCGTCCAAGTTTTTGCCATCTCTAGCCCCAATTCTGGGTCCCCTTTACAAGTTATTGCATAAAGGCATGCCGTGAAAGTGGGATGAGCGTTGTGAACAACTAACCAATTGCTGGGCCTTTAACCCACAGTATTCAGTTAGAATATCGGGTGATGGGTGACCTAAGTCATGGTGCAGTGATTTCACAAAGATATCTTATCGGTGAAGAGAAGCTGTTAGCATTTGCAAGCCGCTGGCTATCCAAAGAGGAATAATCTTACAGCCAATTGCACAAGGAAGGAGTGAGGCTTATTTTCGGTGCTAAGAAGTTTCACACTTTCTTATTCGGAAGGAAGTGAACTTTGGGGAACAATAATAAACCTTTGTCAGCTATCTTTGGTCCAAAGCATGGTATTCCAGTGTGTGCAACACACAGATTGTAGCGATGGGCTCTGATATTATCAAATTACTGTTATGATGTTGAATGGGTAAAATTTTCCCAGAACATTGCTGATTGACTGTCAAGGGCACCACTGCCTGAGCAACCTAATGTTCAAGAAGATGTAGATGAGACAATTCACTATGTTCTGGACAGCAATAATAATTTGCCGCTGGATTATAAGCGCTTATTAACAGTCACAAGGAAAGACCAGGCCATTATGAAAACCATCAATTATTTAAAGTATGTCTGTCCACAAGTTGTTGAGGCTAATTTACAACCTACTTTTGGCGCAAGAATGCCGATAACGAGGAGATTGAGGTTCGAATCAGGGTCGGGTACACTGAGGGTGATTTTACCAAAATGTTTTCCACTCTAACTCCACGAAAATGCGGGTACACTTTCTAAAAATATAACCTCCCCAAACCCTAGAACCATTAACGTAATTAGTACATACATGTATAACCTGAAGGGGTAATAAAATGCAGTTCTAAAAGAAATTAAATAAAAGTATAGAGTACATGTAGGTTTACTAATATAAAAATGTTGTTTCATAATATTAGTAAATATTGAATAAGCAACAACTTAATATAGGTATTATGTGATGTAATATTATGTTGTTTCATAATATTAGTAAATATTGAATAAGCAACAACTTGATATAGGTATTATGTAGTGTAATATAATGTTTGCATAATTTATTATAATTGTCCAACATAATTTGATTACTTTTATTGTAATATTTTTTTTTTTTTTACTAAACCAACAAGAATTTTGCTATTTTATAAAACATTGTATTTAATTGTTTATTTATGGGGAGTGAAGATAATGATGTCAAAGGTCCAAACTTCTGATACATACTGATGAAAATATTACTCTCATAACAGCTGTTATTTTTAATTTTGATTCAGAAGGTAAAGCTGTGAATCTCATATGGGCACATGAGTTTTTTTTATGTAGTTTCCTATCCTTTAGAATAATACTGGCACGTTTCCTCCATATTTGCCTACAATTTCTTGTGTATAAGTAAACTAGCTGGTATACCCGCTCTTCTCAAGTGGAATCTATAAAATAACTTTATTCTTCTATAAAATTAACCGAGTCTTACATTGTTTTTAAATAGTAATGCTTTATTGGTTTGAGTGTGTGACAAAATGTGAAAGTCAGTCTAACTAAAACATTATGTCAAATAGTAATTAATCTTGAAATGTGTTAAAAGCTGATTTACCCCTAAATACAATTCTATTGGCACTTGTACAAAAGGCTACCGAGCTAACTATGGCGATTCCAAACCAATTTTGGCAATCAATAAATAAATCAAGCCTTTGGAATCAAGCATAACCCATCTCACAAATGAGTGAACAAACGAATGCAATCTATTGACAAGACAATCTTTGCCTAAGACTGAGGTTATAGTGGAAGCATATTCACATGAAATCGAGTTCTTGCCAATACGCTCATTTCCATTCCCATTCTTGCTGGATAAAATTGTTCCTAAATATTTAAACTCTTTAATCTTGTCAAATTATTGTCAAGAAAGAGGGTAAATTGATCGTCAGCGACAGCTTACAATTCTTAATTTACTGGCCCAAGACACAGAAATGTGGGGTAATTATTTAGTAGTTGTGCATAAAATGGCAAATTACCATAAAACATTTCAGATCTGTAACCAGGTATAGACAGACACACAGAGAGAATTTAAAAATCCACTTTATTGGGTTCGAGTTTACAAAAAATATAAAAAATTCATCATTATCTCAAGATCAATTTATTTCATGATTACAATACTTTCTCTTGATACGAGAAAGTAAAAATGGACTGATAAAATATTAAGGTCATATTTGTTTAATTTGCAACTTTACCAAATAGTTTGTGCTTTTACCTCTATTAAATCACAAGATTTGAGCAATGACTTGGGAGATATTTAAGTCGCTCTGCCAGAAAGTGATCGTCAAGAACACCCCTTAGATGAGAATGGAAATTACTGGAGGTGTAATGAAGATGACATTAAAGATAACCAGATCTTCTTGAAAAAGATTAAAATGTCACTTTACTCGAAACATTAGTTCCAGGGAATTGTATTGTAAATATATCCCATGTATTGCAACAAATAAAAACATGAAAAAGCATCCTAGTGCGTGCACCACAGGAAAGTTTGCGTTTCAATGTTTGGCATGGCATTAGTTTTTTTTGGAAGGGACATTCATGTGTAAAGCTTGTGAAAAAAAAAAAAAATGCTGTCAATCTCATGAGAAAGAGTATGCTAAAGAAATTAATAACCCTGTTGTGTGGGGTGCACTTGCTATAGGTATAGGATACAGCCAAGTCAACAAAACTCCTATCCGTTATGGACGTTCCATCGATGTCAGCCGAGAAGTTTAGAAGCACAAAGCATCAATTGAAAAGGGTGAATACCTAAAATGTGTATGGTCAATGAGTGAGTGATCCATTCAGCTATACTCAAATTTTTATAGTTTTAACATATAAAGGGCCTTGGGGCATATAAAATTATCATTGGGAAACTAATTTTTAATAAAGACCACTAGGCCTATAATAATTAGTCCTCTCAAAAGTTGCATATGTAAAACCTTATAATTTGGCTTAGAAATTGCGAAGGCAATGATATATCTATAATGTGTATACACAAGTATTAATTTGTTTTTTCATTAGTCATGGGGAAAATAGTAGGAACTTTGTTTATAACTGGTAGTAAATACTTAATTCTGGGAATTATATCTCATTTGCATATTAGTACTATTCAAACATGACTAATCGTTTATTGATTTAAAAAGGTGAAAGGTGAATCTTCATAGAATAATTTTAAGAACAAATGTTGAATTGGTTGGGTTTTTTTTTTAAATCAAATTTTCATAAATAATCAAATTATTTATATTTGTAAAAATAAAAATACATCTTATTTATCATGAAAAACCATTCTCAGATACCCATTTTAAACTAAATATTAAAGGCTATTTATGAAAAATTTCAAATTTCCTAATATTTGTCTGAAGTAAACAACCCTTAATTTAATTTAAATTATTTTAAAATTATAAAGTAAAATATTAATTTTCCCATGAATAGTATTCATGTACTATTTTTGAACAAAATTGTTGAGGCTATTATAAAAAAATTAAATTTTTCAAAAATCAGTTTACTGTATCATGGAATTTATAAAAAAATATGTATCACTAATTATTTTTAATGTAAAAAACTTAAGAAAAGCCCGTTTGGAACGAAATAAGTAGCCATTTTTAAAATATTGAATCCAAAACAAAACAAACTATTATTAGTATGATTAAATGATTTTTCCCAGAAAAAAAAGTATACAGTTTTATTGAACATGTCAAACACTCCGCTATTTCAAACAAAAGTGTTCAATACATTTTCAAGAACAACTCAAACTCATTTGTAAAATATTGTAACAGCTTGTAAGAGGCATGTATAATCGTACGGGTAGTAAAAAAACAGTGCCAAAAAATCTTGGAAGATATTCAACTGATAGCTAAATCTATTTCACTTGTTGAATTAATAAATGTTACTAAGTAACCATTAACTGTTCCAAATAATAATAATATCAGAATTCTAGATTATGAACCCAACATGGTTAAATTTTTTCAATGACAAGTCATCTCATTGATGCATGGGATAAAAATACATCTGTTGTGAAACATAGACCAAATGAAAGGGAAGAACCCTCTCACGGGGGTTAAATAATAAATTTTCTGTCTGTTCAGAGTTCTTATATAATAAACTCTGTAGGGCTGTTCAACATGAGTTTGTTTGAAACCAGACCTGTCCAAATGTAACCAACTAAGGACTCTTATTATGGATGAGACCATATTCGCAGAGTGAAACAACAGTTTTTTATTGACTTATTTAGGA
>JBCFYV010005931.1:0-13189 GCA_039000515.1 Timema cristinae | reverse complement strand
GGGTAATCTCTCACCTGATAGTTGCGTACATGTTTAGGAAATACTTATGATAATGTAAATACAGATAACATTGTCTGTGTACTAACAACATAATGGTAATGTAAATACATATAACTTTGTCTGTGTAATAATAACTTCATGGTAATGTAAATACAGACAATATTGTTTGTGTGTAGTAACAACTAATGGTAATGTAAATACAGACAACATTGTGTGAGTAGTATCAACTTTTGTTAATGTAAATAAAGACAACATTGGATGTGTAGTAAAAATTTGATGGTAATGTAAATACAGATAACAATGTGTGAGTAGTAACAACTTGATGGTAATGTAAATACAGACAAAATTGTCTCTGTAGTAACTTCTGATGGTAATGTAAATAAAGAAAATAATGTCTGTTTTGTAACAACTGATGGTAATGTAAATACATATAACATTGTCTGTATAGTAACAACTTTTTGTAATGTAAATACAGATAACATTGTATGTGTAGCAACAACTTATGGTAATGTAAATACAGACAACATTGTGTGAGTAGTAACAACTTATGGTAATGTAAATAAAGACAACATTGTCTGTGTAGTAACGTCTTGATGGCAATGTAAATACAGATAACATTGTCTGAGTAGTAACTACTTGATCGTAGCGTAGATAAAACCAACATTTCTGTGTAGTAATGTGTTACACCCCCTTCTCCTCAACTGGACAAGGGCAGGTGAACACGTACAATAAGGTAAAGAGGGCATGAAAACAACAAGAAAATGAGTTAATTGCAGAAGAGCGTTAGGACCGCATATTTGTTGATAGGCCTATACTTGGACCTATTCAATCATCTGCCGCCATGAACCCTTCTCAATCACCATCCACTACCATACCTAAAGACTCAGAAGGAACGGTACGAGAGTCCTTTGTTTGATCAGCCAAAATTACTTTGAACTTGTCGATGTAAATTAAAGATTGCGAGTCTAATAAATAATTATTTATTTGAGAATAGATTAACAATAATTATATATGTATATATGTGACTATATATATATAAGTAACAACAGATAGTTTCAAGAGAATTACATAAAATAAAAAAGGGTTATGCCCATAACAATACTGAGGCGCTGTATCCATAGCAACCTTGTCCTAACGGTTACTTTTACAATGTAGCCATTACATAAACAAAAAAAAGAGGTAAAGGGGTTATGCCCATAACTATACTGTGGCGCTGTATCCATAGCAACCTTATCCTAACAATTACATTCTTTACGTAGCTTACAGCCCCTTAACAGGCCTCAGCGGCAACCCGCAGTGCGCGCTTCATAGTTACAAAACATTGGAGTATTACTTAAATGCCAACCCAAAAAGAAAGTAATATACTTATATTATTCTTAGCCCAAATTAATCCAGGCATTCGCCTTGTAAAGGTAAGTTAAAGAAAAATATAAAGGGTCCCTCATAGTTTCAATCACGGGACAACAAGCCGGAAGGGCAAAACCCTGGCAATATATTTAACAAATTATATATAGCATTACGTCATATTAATCTACGTACTTAGCCATTCTTACAATATTACAGAAAATGACAGATGAAAGTCGAAAGGAAATTTAGAATGTACTGGCCAAAAAGAGAATTTAGACCTAACCTATAGTCTATTTAAAAAATTCTTTAAATATTTTCCAAACAGTAAATTTTGAGTAGTACGGCCGAAATTTGAATTTATACCTTTGGGAATAATCCCATCCCGTGATGTGTGTCCAAGACACGGGCAAACCAAGAAGTGCCGCTTAAGGCAAACGACATCTGATTATAAGCAATTTTTCTCTGAGAGGAGGGGAACATAGGGGAAGCCAAAAGAACATAGTAGAACATTCACATGAAACAGCGGGATCGGTGGTAAAGAACAAATAGGTCATTGGAGAGACGTCGGGAACATCACGTGATCACAGTCTGACCACTTCCCATGGGGCAACGTGAGAAATGCCACGCTCACCACGCCACACCTCCACAGTCTATCAGTTACGCCTTTTCACTCGGGGCGAGAACAATGTACACGGGCCGGGATGTTTGTTGATGAGACTTCACACACGGAGACCGAGAAACGGGGCAGTTTTGGTGAGTCTTGTTATGTCCACTCTTCGTGGTTGTAGACTTGTGGTTATTTAACTCATATTTGCTTCTTGCTTGTAACGTTGATCTCAAGCAACGTTACAAATCTCGCCCCCTGGACAGATGGGTGATGAGTTCTCTTGCTACCTTTTTCTTTTTTACATAACAGTCTCGATACACGGGTAGTTCTCTTCTTTACAGTAGGCCCCGGTGTGTCTCATCCCTCCCGATACATCTTACATGCCGTAGGCACCTGGCTGTGGCATGAGCGCTCCCATATTCCTGGGTCTTCAAACAGATCCCATTCCAGCCTCTCCAATGTAGGGGATGGGAAGGGAGTGGCTCAACAGGAGCGGAAGTCCTCTCAGAGATCACTAAACAAAACAAAAAACACAAGCAGTAACATGTCCTTGATTATACATATCAAGGGCTTCTATGCCCGACCGCACTATTTGACTTATTTTATCCAAAGTCATTAGTTTTCACAGGGACAAGTTCCACAATAGTCTGAGCATCTTTTACGTTATACGTACCACTGGCCTTGCTAACCAAGGTCTCTTTCTTATTGTCAAACAATTGCTCACACAGAGCTCACTTAATTTTGACACATAATTTTATACGGAAGTTCACTGAATGTCTTCATGGCGAAAGTTCATTCAGTAGATGCCACAAATAGAGAATTGATTAAACCCTAACACTAAACCTATTATCTAATTACATGATAACAAAAATACGGCACATGCTTCGAAGCATGCAGATTTAACACAAATAATTACGACAAATTTAAGAAAAGGGGTATTAACGTGTAACTAAACCTAACTTAACCTAAACTTAACCTAAACTAGGTAGTGGCTTGATAGTCACAACGGTGGCCACCAAGTCACGACCCAGTGACTTCTTGATCAATTTAGTTATGACGGCAACATTTTAAGATGGCTAACATGGGCTCTTCTCAAAAGATTCTCGTCCTCCTGGTCTTTCAGACGCACGCTGACTGGGGTGAGAAACTGATCGATCAGCCATGGACCACTCCATTTTTCACACAGTTTCTCTGAGATCTTCTCAATAGCGGAGCTGAGGGGAAACTCTCTGCAGAGGACGGTGTCTCCGACCTTAAAGGGAACAGGGATCCTACCTTTGTTATAGTTTGCTGCTACTCTACGTTGAGCCTTTTTCAAACTTTCTAGCGCGAGGCGACACCTATCTGCGTGGGGAACAACGTCATTCTCGTCAAGCAAAGGGTGGATGTCCCATACAGCTAACAAGGGGTGATTTAACTCTCTTCCTAAAAAAACAGAAGCTGGGGAGGAACTAATAGAATCGTGATAGGCAGTATTAAACGCTAAATTTAAAAACTCTAACTCCTGATCCCACCTATTCTGAACCTGATGGTGGAACACAGTGAGAGCAATAACTAAATTTCTGTTGAACCTTTCAACTTGGTTCGGGCCAGGATGATATGGGCTCGTGGTGATGTGCCTAATCCCCCATCCAAAACACATATCTCTAAATAGTGCTGACCTAAAGCATGGACCATTGTCGCTAACTATGGCACGAGGGGCTCCTAAAAATGTCCAAATCCTTTTGCACAAAGCATTGACAGTCGTGGACGCCTTCATATCCCGTAGAGGGATTAGAAAAACAAATTTAGAAAATGCATCAATAAGTACCAAAATGCAGGTATTTCCCAGAGTGGAGCGGGTGATCGGGCCAATATAGTCCACAAAGACTTTCTCCCAAGGGTAATGAGCCACATCGGCCGAATGCAGCCCAATACGGGAGTTCTGTGCAGGTTTAGCCTTCTGGCAATCAATGCAACGACTAACCCAGGACTTGACGTCACTATACAGGCCGGGCCAAAAGAACTCATGGGAAATTTTTCGAACTGTCTTCAAAACACCTAGGTGCCCTCCAATAGCAGAATTATGAAAATACTTTAACAACATATGTCTCACCGCAAATGGAACAACTACCTTTCTTCCTTTTCCCCGAACATTGTAAGATACTAACAAACCTCTAAACAATCCAAACGATCCCACCTTCTCTCCCTTCTCGAGCCGCTCTATAATGTCTCTACACCAGGGGTCATCTCGTTGGTGATCATTAATAGAGAAAAATGACTCAAGGATGGTTTTTATAACACAAGCAGTTACATTCATATCGTCAGGAGTTACAGGGGCCTGGTCTTCAGTGACGCGCGATAAGGCGTCAGCAGTGACATTGTTTTTTCCCGAAATGTGATGAGTAGTGAACTTAAAACGAGATAACCGCCAAACCCACCTACCAATTTTCCCAAGTTGCTTGGGATGCCGCCACATCCAAGCAAGAGCCATATTATCAGTGTATAACTCGAACTCTCTCTGTTCGAGGTAGTCGGCAAATCGCTCGACTCCAAAAATACAAGCTATACATTCTTTCTCATATGTACTATATTTACGTTCTGAATCCGTGAGCGTCCGGCTGGCAAAAGCAACTGGCCTAACACCTTCAGGGGATCTTTGGGACAATACTGCGCCCAGGGCTAAAGAAGATGCGTCCACATGAAGCAAGAAAGGACTTGAAAAATCTGGCATCCTAAGGACCTCTGGGAGATAAGTTTTTTCTTGAGGTTTCAAAGGCCTGAGATTGGGTTTCGCCCCACACGAAGGTAGCTCCCTTTTTTTTGAGTGAATTAAGGGGCGCGGCTATGTCAGAAAACATGGGATAAAACGAGAGTAATAGGCGCACATGCCGATAAATCTCATGACCCCTTTCAAATTTCTGGGAGGGGGGAATTCTACGATGGGCTTAATCCTCTCGGGGTCAATAAGTAAATTACCAGAAGAGATCACATAACCCAAGTAGTTGATCGAGGGTTTGGCCCATACAACTTTGTCTGGGTTCACGGTTAATCCAACCTTACGTAGGCGAGACAACACACTATCATGATGGACGACATGATTCTCGATACTATCACTAAACACACAAATGTCGTCAAGGTAATTAAAAACATATTTATATTTCAGGTCAGAAAAAACATGGTCGAGGACGCGACTAAGCGCTTGACCTCCTATACTACAACCCAGGGGTACTCTGTTAAACTCATATTGCTGCCATGGTGTCACAAAAGCCGTATACTTTTTGGAAGGTTCAGTTAAAGAACACTGCAGAAAACTGGCGTTGAGATCAATAACGCTAAATACCTTAGCTCTGCCCAGATATTGAAACGCAGATTCTACACTCGGCATAGGGTAGGGGTCGAATTGAATTTTCTTATTTATTTTGCGATAATCTACTATTAGTCTGTGTCCTTCCCCTTTTTTAGGAATTATAAAAGCTGGGCTAGCGTAGGGGGAAATGGAAGGGCGGATCACCCCTTTAACCTCAAGATCATGAATGAGTTGTCTGAAGATCTCCATTTTTGGGGGGGGGCATGAATATGGACCAGATCTAACCGGGACTTGTCCTCTACAACAATGTTATAGGGCAAAATATTACATTCTCCTAGCCTTGTAGTAATGACGTCAGGGTACCTCGCAATAACCTCCTGAATGACCAAATCCTGATTATCACAATAAACAAACGATGGACAGGCAGTCTTATCACTAAATGGAATTTTAACTCTGGGGGCAAATTCAAAATACAGTTCTTTCCGAGACATATTTAACACGCTTCCAGTTTGCCACAAAAAATCATTACCTAAAATGACTTCATATGGGATCGACGACACACAAAACATTTGTCTTACCCATAAAAAACCAGACATTTTGATGGATACTGAAACCATACGATTAACAGTCAAAAAACTTCCATTACCTAACAAAAACTTTTTTTCTTCCACCAGTTCTTGATTACAATTAACTAGACTCCTAATCTTTTCAAGCAACTCAAAACTGATAAAAGACGCACAAGAACCAGAGTCCAATAACGCGTACGCGACATACGAACCAATAGTAATCTCAACCACAGGTGAAGGGGGGGACATTTCCTTCTATTGAGACGCGCAGCGGCACCTCCACTAACACTGCGCGTTACAAGTTTCCCAAGGACACTGGCGCTGAAAGTGCCCAAGTTGACGGCACTTGAAACATCTAACCTTAGACCTATCTGGGAGGAGAGAGGGTTTGCTCTTAAAATCTAAATTAGCCCTACTACTAGACTGAGGAGGGGTCCTATATTGTTCGGGCATTCTAGAAGAAGAGGCGTTTACACTTCCCACAATGGCCGGTTTCCTACAAACACCTACCGGGTGGGCTTCTAAATATTCTCCCTCGGCCTGTAAAGACCCTTCAATGCTCGAAGCGAGTGTATATAGCTCAGAAATAGTACTCGGTTTGAAAGAAAACACAAAATGCCTACGAGTCAGGGGGACACATTTTCTAGAATTAACTCTACCACTTCTTTTTCTGAGAGCTCAAGATTCAAAATTCCCGCCGCTTCGGAGATCGACAGAATAAACAATCTAAGCGACTCATCAGGATATTGAAATCTGTGCACAAAAATATTACTAAGTCTCTGTCTCTCCCTCTTATTCACCAAGGATTCTAAGGCTCTATCCCTAACCTTTTTCCAAGATAGACCCAACTGGATACCCTGAGAAATGATATGGGCCAAAAACCCTGAAGTTTTGCCAATACACAAAGTTAAAAAATCGGGGTCTCCAACTGAGTTAAGTTTATTCACCTTATCCACTGCTAACAGAAACTGAAATAACGCAGTGCTAGATTGACCGTCGCAAGTAACTATATTTTTCAAACAATCTCTGGCAATATTTAACTTAAATTTAATGGAGGGGGCAGTGTCCGCTGGGTTATCAACACTATTGGGAGTTGGTTCCCCTACTTCAAGCCTCTTATTTGCGCCTACTTCTTCCTTTCCCTGATCTAAGGGGGCTTGGCTCACACTAAGGGTGGGTTCACTAGAATAAGGAACGCTGGACTCACTTAAACTTTTTGACAGAAGAGCCCGCAACTGGATAACCGTGGCATTGGGGGGTGCAGTATTCCTCTCCGGTCCAGCTCCGCTATGAGTTCCTCTCCTTTGAGTGTGTACACCTCGGACTTTGAAGAAATCCGGCTCATTCCAGTGGCGGAGTCCATGGCCGATGATGAGTTCATGAAACACAAAATTTACAAAAATAAATATTAGTCCTGAAACGCTCACTTCTGCAAGAGCAGAGTGGCGCAGTTTGTGTTACACCCCCTTCTCCTCAACTGGACAAGGGCAGGTGAACACGTACAATAAGGTAAAGAGGGCATGAAAACAACAAGAAAATGAGTTAATTGCAGAAGAGCGTTAGGACCGCATATTTGTTGATAGGCCTATACTTGAACCTATTCAATCATCTGCCGCCATGAACCCTTTTCAATCACCATCCACTACCATACCTAAAGACTCAGAAGGAACGGTACGAGAGTCTTTTGTTTGATCAGCCAAAATTACTTTGAACTTGTCGATGTAAATTAAAGATTGCGAGTCTAATAAATAATTATTTATTTGAGAATAGATTAACAATAATTATATATGTATATATGTGACTATATATATATAAGTAACAACAGATAGTTACAAGAGAATTACATAAAATAAAAAAGGGTTATGCCCATAACAATACTGAGGCGCTGTATCCATAGCAACCTTGTCCTAACGGTTACTTTTACAATGTAGCCATTACATAAACAAAAAAAAAGAGGTAAAGGGGTTATGCCCATAACTATACTGAGGCGCTGTATCCATAGCAACCTTATCCTAACAATTACATTCACTACGTAGCTTACAGCCCCTTAACAGGCCTCAGCGGCAACCCGCAGTGCGCGCTTCATAGTTACAAAACATTGGCGTATTACTTAAATGCCAACCCAAAAAGAAAGTAATATACTTATATTATTCTTAGCCCAAATTAATCCAGGCATTCGCCTTGTAAAGGTAAGTTAAAGAAAAATATAAAGGGTCCCTCATAGTTTCAATCACGGGACAACAAGCCGGAAGGGCAAAACCCTGGCAATATATTTAACAAATTATATATAGCATTACGTCATATTAATCTACGTACTTAGCCATTCTTACAATATTACAGAAAATGACAGATGAAAGTCGAAAGGAAATTTAGAATGTACTGGCCAAAAAGAGAATTTAGACCTAACCTATAGTCTATTTAAAAAATTCTTTAAATATTTTCCAAACAGTAAATTTTGAGTAGTACGGCCGAAATTTGAATTTATACCTTTGGGAATAATCCCATCCCGTGATGTGTGTCCAAGACACGGGCAAACCAAGAAGTGCCGCTTAAGGCAAACGACATCAGATTATAAGCAATTTTTCTCTGAGAGGAGGGGAACATAGGGGAAGCCAAAAGAACATAGTAGAACATTCACATGAAACAGCGGGATCGGTGGTAAAGAACAAATAGGTCATTGGAGAGACGTCGGGAACATCACGTGATCACAGTCTGACCACTTCCCATGGGGCAACGTGAGAAATGCCACGCTCACCACGCCACACCTCCACAGTCTATCAGTTACGCCTTTTCACTCGGGGCGAGAACAATGTACACGGGCCGGGATGTTTGTTGATGAGACTTCACACACGGAGACCGAGAAACGGGGCAGTTTTGGTGAGTCTTGTTATGTCCACTCTTCGTGGTTGTAGACTTGTGGTTATTAAACTCATATTTGCTTCTTGCTTGTAACGTTGATCTCAAGCAACGTTACAGTAACAACTGATGGTAATGGTAATGTTAATACAGACAACATTGTTTGTGTAGTAAAAAACTGATGGTAATGGTAATGGTAATGTTAATACAAATAACATTGTATGTGTAGTAATCACTGATGGTAATGTAAATACAGATAACATTATCTGTGTAGTAACAACTTGATGATAATGTAAATACAGACACATTGTGTGAGTAGTAACAACTTATGGTAATGTAAATACAGACAACATTGTGTGAGTCGTAGCAACTTATGGTAATGTAAATAAAGACAACATTGTCTGTGTAGTAACAACTTGATGGTAATGTAAATACAGACATCATTTTGTGAGTAGTAACAACTTATGGTAATGTAAATACAGTCAACTTTGTCAGGGTAGTAACAATTTATGGTATTGTAAATAAAGGCAACATTGTATGTGTATTAACAACTTGGTGGTAATGTAGTTACAGATAACATTGTCTGTGAAATAACAACTAATGGCAATGTAAATACAGACAACATTGTTTATGGTTATTAACAACTGATGTTAATGTAAATACAGACAACACTGTTTGTGTGTAGTAACATCTAATGGTGACGTAAATACAAACAACATTGTTTAGTAGTAGTAACCTCATGGTAATGTAAATACAGACAAAATTGTGTGAGTAGAAGCAACTTATGGTAATGTAAATACAGAAAACATTGTGTGTGTAGTAAAAACTTGATGGTATTGTAAATAGAGACAATATTGTCTGTGTAGTAACAACTGATATTAATGTAAATACATACAATATTGTCTGTGTAGTAACAACTGATGTAATGAAAATACAGACAACATTGTCTGGGAAATAACAACTGATGGTAATGTAAATACAGACAATATCGTGTGTGTAGTAACAAGTTTGAGGGTAATTTAAATAGAGATAATATTGTGGATGTAGTAACTCCTGTTGGTAATTTTAATACAGACAACAGTGTGTCTGTGTAGTATCAACTTGATGGTAATTTATATACAGATAACATTGTTTGTGTAGTAACAGCTTGATGGTAATGTAAAGACAGGAAACATTGTGTGAGTAGTAATAGCAATATGGCAATTTAAATATATGCAACATTTTGTATGTGTAGTAACAACTGATATTAATGTAAATACAGACAACAATGTGTGTGTTTCGTAACAACTGATGGTAATGTAAATATAGACAACAAATTTGTTTAGTAACCACTGATGGTAATGTAAATACAAACAACATTGTTTGATTAGTAATAACGTCATGGTATTGTAAATACAGACAACATAGTTTGTGTTATTTTAACCTATCAATGTGACTATAATATTATACACTATCTTGCATAGCATTTTGTACATTCATATTTTTCATATATGTAATTAGCTTTAGACATATCTGACAGCACAGTCTCTCTTAAAAAAAAATTACTTATTTACTTTCGAGTAGTGCCACATTTAAGTGTTTCTACGTCTATTTCATTTCTAATTATTTATTTGAGATGACAAAGTATTTCTTTACTTATTAATCTGGCAAACTTTTCTTAGTGGTGAAATCTTCCTAGGCAATAATCTTTGCATTTACTTCAAATAAACTAAATAAAATTTAATTGTACAATAAATAAAATTTAAATAAATAGAAATATTTGTGTATGTGTAAATTATTTTTGATTATACTATGTTCAGATAACATTGAATTTGTAACCACGTGATGTTAATGTAATTACAGAGAATATTATATGTGTAGCGACAATTTGATGTAAAAAATCTAAATACCTTATTGATGAAAGTTTGTGACTTACCGTGGCGTAAATTTCGGTGAACCAGGCGTGCCCGGATACTGCGAAACGCTCCACGGACACGCCGGCCTAGCCCTCCGCAAATTCCACCGAAACATCCTTGGCTCATTTTGGTTTAATAAATAATTTATCTGAATTTCTTGATCACAATCATCAATTGATATCTTTAATGGTGCTCCGAAAAGACACCACTAAGATTTATTATATTGCTATGCGACGGCTATAATTGCAATAAACAATTGAATTTATAGAGAAAAGCACTCTGAGTAGTTCTGGGGGTAGAATGACATCGATATAAGTAATGAATACCCACAATATGCCATTGTGGGGGTATTAAGTCATAGCTTACAATTATTTAATATGGAGAAAATTGAATATTACACGTTAATACCTATGCATTTAGAACTAAATAAATTATATAAGGAATGTTTATGTAGTTAAAAAAGCTAAAAATGTCCGAATATTATTTATTAATGAATACCCCTTCCCCTTCCTTCCCAGAGTTGTAGACCTGTGACCAAGGGGGTTTAACAATTTTGCTCACTAACCTGAAGGTCGCCTCTAATAGACGAGAATATTACCTAAGAAAAACTACCTAAGGACTAATATTAATTATTCTTAATGGTTCGGGGAAACTTCTACTGGGTGCATGTGGAAGGAATTTGGTATGACCATCAAATTAAAGACAATGTACAGCTTAATCGACCCATCCCAACCAGCTTCGTCGTTGCATCCATGAAGTTATGGAACATTTACAAAAATAAAAATAAAATAATAAAATGTAGTTGTTAAAGTACTACCACAGCTTAGCTTTCGGAGAGCACGAAATAAACATACCTGTACAAAAATACACTTAGCACTAATAAAACTTTGTCATAAAAAAAGTTCAAATTTCAAAAGTGGTACTGCAGGTTAATGGACGAGTCATATCCCTTGAGGAGCAGCTTAGCGGTTGATACCTTTAGCTATCCTGGTCACGGGACCAACTACACTTATTTTCCTGGGTAGATCCGAGAATTTTATTTAACAAATTCAGGAGGAAATACATGTTACAAGTAACAAAAAAAATGAAGTCTATCCTGAAAAGGACCAGGCCCACCATTTAAGTTTTTTGTTGTAGTTAGTCGAATCTCCAAAATGGTATCCAAACACACGCTTACACTCGCGTGAAAAAAAATTATTAAATTTTGGCAAATGTAGTAAAATCCCAATAATAAAACATCAAATCAAGTCCTTTTTTCCAGCTTTACTTCGGTCTGCACCTTCTTAACAGGCAATAATAGTTTATAATATGTCTAGATCACCTTGGATGGCGACGGACTCAAAAACAGCACGTCCTCTCACCTCCATCACTTAAAAACACAATGTCCTCTCCGGAATCCTCCCACCCTGTCCCTCTTTCCGAGCGTCTTCCCCAAATTACCCAAAACTTGCCCAAAATGGTGGTAATATTCCAGCAAAAAAAATCCTAACTCCTAAACTAGCCTTTTTATACCAAGTACAACATGAGGGAAAACGCTTAAAATTAACAATAACAAAATTATGATTACTAAAACAATTACAAAACAATTATAGCCTCCCTCCATGACAAAAGATACTCGCCAGAAAATAATAATAATTATAAATTTAAAAAAATATATATTCATCTTCCTTTATATTCTACAATCGCGTGGCAGACATGTTCGCCTGGCAACACGCTCGTGTGGCGGGATCGCGAACTACTTACCTAATCAAGATGGATCCCCGAGAAGAAATGTATAATAATTGAAAATAGGCCAAAATAAAAAATTTAACGATAGAAATTGAAATGCAAAAATATAAGGTAAGTAATAAAATAGTGCACAGATTAGTGTAATAATAAATCTAAGATATTTTTTGTTTTTTTTCATAATTTTTTTCTCCAAAAATGTAAGCTACCAGGGAACCACCTTAAATAGTTAATATCCCAGGGTAACAGGAACTAAAACTAACCTGCCGCCAAGGCGGCCATTACTAACACCCCACAAAATACATATAAAAAAAAGGTAGATTCACCAAACCACAACTAATAATATTATTTTTTAATGATTTTAAGAATACTAATAGTAATAGTAATAATAAAACTAGGGGATTATTAAAAATCATCACAGTGCTCCGTAATCTCGTAGGGCAGGTTTAAACCAAGTTAAAATCTGTTCCTACGTGATTCTAAGAAAATTATGGAAATTTTTAATTATTCCTTGGACAATTTCCAAATACAAGGTTGGTACTACAATATATCGTTGAAATTTACAAACATAATAGACAATACAGTTACAATAGTTTCTTCCATGTTTCGTCTTATTTTTACTGAATCATGTAAAGTAATCAATTATATTTAAAGGCCAAATGGAAGTCAGTCCTTCCTGCTCATCGCTGTCAAACATCCAAACATCACATATCGTCGCTACACATCATACTTGGTCGGACCTAGGATTTTCCCAAACGTGAGAGTATCAAACACATTTTTATATATCAACTATTTAAAGATTATCAAATTTATTACCCACAGTCTCCTGTTGCTGGTCCATTCTTGATACCCTGGTATAAACGCATCCCCCATTTATTTGCCTACTTTACTGAACTTAAACACA
>JBCFYV010005930.1:0-14006 GCA_039000515.1 Timema cristinae | reverse complement strand
TAACCTCCTGGGCTTGGTTGTCCGTAACCTCCTGCATGAGTCTGACCGTAGCCTCCTGAGCTTGGCTGGCCGTAACCTCCTGGGTTTGGCTGGCCGTAGCCTCCTGGGCTTGGCTGGCCGTAACCTCCTGGGCTTGGCTGGCCGTAGCCTCCCGGGCTTGGCTGGCCGTAGCCTCCTGGGCTTGGCTGGCCGTAGCCTCCTGGGCTTGGCTGGCCGTAGCCTCCTGGGCTTGGCTGGCCGTAGCCTCCTGGGCTTGGCTGGCCGTAGCCTCCTGGGCTTGGCTGGCCGTAGCCTCCTGCATGAGTCTGACTGTAACCTCCCGTATTTTGTTGACCATGTGGTTGTGGTTGTGCGAATCCACCAGGGTAGGGAGCACCTCCCGGGTTCGAACCCTGTGCCCCAGTGTAAGCAGGTTTGAAGCCAAGGTGTCCAGGTTCCCCTCCGTTAGTATTAGTGACGTGGGATGTCCCGCTGCTGTGAGGGCTTGTCGGGGGTTGGGCCGGCGCATCTACCCTTGGGGCAGATGGTTTGGGGGCATCATGCTCTTTCTTTTGGTTGTTCCTCGCGTAATCTGAAATAAAAAAGCAATATACGAAGAGATTTAGGGATATTAGTATTATTTTATTATATCTTTTGTAGACTATTTTTCCATTCTTATATGATACATTCAGACAATGTTTTTTTTATAGAGTTAATATATTATAATAATATTAAAAAATGTCCTTCGTGAAATATATTGATGGGTTAGAAGACTTTATTTAGCTTCAATTACTAGAGTTAATAAGTATGAATGAATTAATATATTTAAATAATATAACGTTTTGTGTGAAATTTGATTACCTTTTTAAATTGGTAGGATTTTTTTTTTCTATGTTTGACATTTATTTTTATGTTTGGAATTATTTTACCAACTATCCCTATCAATTTTGTATAATATGTATTTTTAATTGAGTTGTTTTAAGACAATTAAACATTTGTGAATGTGAGTAGGATTAATAATACGAAATAATTAGAAAAGATTACATGTAGGTTAAGCTACTTTGTAGCATTGATTAATAGTAACACTTCTATCATCTTTTTAGTAAATAAATATTTTTTATTGCTGGCTTGAAATGAGGGTTTCTAATGATCACCCATTTCTCAATAAAATTAATTTATAAAAACATATTAGTTCATGACCCAGCCAACCCTGAGTTCTGGAGTTCTAGGTCAACAAAATATACAAGGTAACACTTATATTGATAATATTACTTAAAATACCTGTCTATTATAGCAACACAACTTCCATAGCAAAAATAACTTAAGGCTGTGCAAGAGTGAAAATATTTTATTTTATTTTCTTATTTTTATGATTGTGAGCCTTTTTAATAGAGTAAAAATAATAAAATAAGTAATAATAGAGCAAAATTGTTATGTATTTTTTGTTTAAATAGTTATAATGCTTAATTTAACTTAATAATACTAATTCGTATCCAAGTATTAAGAAATACAAGCAAAAGCCTTAATTTTTTTTGTGGATGTACGGATAGTATAGCACTATATGGTAAGCATATTTTAGGAACGGTATGTACCATATTTTCCAAGATATTAATTTTTATTTAATAAATAATGAAACTGAATCGGCGGCAGACTTTCTCATTCTTTAACAAATAAATTTCTAATTAGAAAACTACTTTGTATTTTGAAATTAAATTTAACTCTCCTTATTTAGCAATAAATACTGGTTCATTTGACATTTTTAATACAATCGTTACTATCATATTTTAAAAACTGGATAGGAAATGGCCCGAAATTATATGATTTTCACAGAAATAAATACAGCCAAACCGGGCCGTACCGTTGAGAACCAAACACAGGTAGGAGTGACCGCTTGTGTTTGATTGACAGCGGCGGGCGGGTGGGGAGATATGAGGGGGATGACGATCATTAGCAAACTTTTCAAAACCAGCTGAGAAAAGTATTGAGGTACAAATCCATACCAAGAGTAATATTATGATATTTTAGACTGTTCTTGCCTGTTTGCTATTTAATGTGTGAAAGCTGTACAGTCTATTGTTACCAGTATCCTTTGACATTGTTTAGTTTTATATTTTAGTTTGAGCGTAGGCTACCATTTAACTGTAATAAATATAATGATATTAATCAAGGCCGTAGCCAGCAAATAATTTCAGGGGGTGGCCCATCCCCCAATTGATGGAGGCTAGGACAAATTTTAAGTATTAAACTCCTCTAGAAGCATTTTTTATGGCAACATAACACCATAACTGCCATAGGCTAGAAAAAAATCAAAATATTAAACACCTCTAGAAGCTCTCTGAAGTATTTTTTGTGGAAGCCTGACACCATAGCTGCCGAAGGCTAGAAAAAATTCTAATTATTAAACCCCTCTGGATGCTCTCTGAAGTGGTTTTCATGGTAACACAGCCCCCTAATTTGAACATTTACATTAATTTTGGTATTGTTTCAACCATAAATAAAGAAATATATATTGTTCATAAAATTTCTCGACTATGGCCTTGATATTAATCAACTTTAATGTGAATTTTGCTGTGTACAAAATGTCTAAGCCTCGTTCATTTCCAAGTAAAGTATGCAAAAGAAGAAAACGATCCAGAGATTTAAAGAGATGGAGAATCCAGAAAGAAGAACCATAATTAACCGGAAACAAATTTGAATCACTTAAAAGGTAACTGTAGTTTGAAAATATTACAACTAATATTTGTATTTTGTGTTTGTTAAAGTATATTTAGGCGTATTTTATTTATTTATCTTCTAAAAAAAATTCTGCGAATATGCCAAAAATGTGCCAAGTATATTTATGTTGATAAATAAATTGTAAAAAAAATGTACAGTCTTGTACATGAAATGTGGCTGCGTTAAATTGGTTCCAAACGGAAATGATGGCAAGTTTTTGTAATCGAGTGTGTTGGCTACCTAAAGTTTAAAATAGTCCTTAGATGTACCCAAAATATAAAGTGTTGATTGTATTATAATATAATTTATAAGTTATGGGTTAGTGATTATAAGCCCTAATAAGTATGCGTGCCAAGTAAATTACACGTTTTTCTGGTTTATTAGTGGGTGGGAGGTCAAGGTTTGAATTCCGACTTGCTGTAATCTACCAAAGCTTCTTTTAGTAACAGTTTCCCACGCTTCCTCCACACAAACCCGGTACATTTCTTCTCTATTCTACTTTACTTACTCTTACCCTATTATAATAACTAAATGCGAATAGCTTAGATGAATGGTAAGACGTTCTGTAATAAATAAATAACTATGTAAAAAAATTTGATGAAGATGACGAATTAGAGGATTTACCACC
Organism: Timema cristinae; assembly: GCA_039000515.1. Taxonomy (NCBI): domain Eukaryota; kingdom Metazoa; phylum Arthropoda; class Insecta; order Phasmatodea; family Timematidae; genus Timema; species Timema cristinae. The sequence goes on along the minus strand of JBCFYV010005930.1, from coordinate 10,684 downwards.
AAATGTGGAACATCCTTCACTCGTTAGTGAAAACACTATTTCAAAATATGAATATAGTAATGAAAATACCTTACCACCACTTTTCATAGAAAATTGAAAGGTTGAAAGAATACAGTATTCTTCCACTACGGGTCACCGAATTATTCATGTACGTTAGGTCACTCACCATAAACTAGAAAAGGAAAAGGGAAATGGGCTTGAATTTACTCAGACGATGATATGGGAGGGAACTTGGTAAAATCCTAGTGGCCCCCCTGATGGAAATGTCTAGGCACACCACTGGTTTAACGAAAGGGTAAATTTGATGGACCAAGATAGAATGGAACAGGCATAATGTAGTAGGTGTTTAGATTAGTAATATATTAAAAAAAAAACAACTAACATACAATAAATGTGTTTCAAAGAGTAAAAGCTAAAGCGTCTTAGTTCAAGTGTTTGTATCCAAGGTTACGAAGCATAGTATAAACTTTGTCATATTAAAATGTTTGGTTTATAAACTAGGAAGTATCGAGTCTACTACCTCACCAATCAAGTGCTGTTGTTAGAGAGTGGTGATACAATGTTAGCTACACATGCATTGCTAACAAACCAGACAGTCCTCAATAAGGATTGTTGGTGTTAGAGAGAGGGGATACAATGTTAGCTACACATGAATTGACAGACAGCCCTCAGTGAGCAGTTTTCTTGTTGCTGAGTAGTGTCCAAACACATACCAGGGTAGTCACTCTTTTACTTACTAATATCAGGATAAAAGTATTGTAATCTTGAAATAAAATTTATTTCAACATTTTGATGAATTTTTACTCTTTTTATAAACTCGAACTCAAAAAACTAGTTTTCACAATTCTGTTTGTCCCCATGTCTATCTGTCAACCTGTCTTTGGCCACGGATCGGATACGGTTTGATTGAATTTTTCAAACTTGATATTTATAAGTTATAGGGGAATATCACAACACGTTTATTTTATTTTGACCTTAGCCTTCAAATTAAGGATAGTTTATAAATGAGAGATTTTTTAATGCAATTTTTGTTTCAAAACTGGATCTAAAGATTCTGATTAAAATGCAAACCTAGGGAGTAATTTATCTCACAAATAACAACGTAGAGGCTATTTGTTTTTGGTCAGTAAAATTTTGAAGTGTGATGAGTGATTTTTCAAAACTTGAAATATTTTAAAAAGAGAGTCGATGATTCAGTTCCCAATTGATATCTTGGGAATGTCTAACATGACAAATAACATTTTATAAGTTTACTTGTTTTTTTAATATATTGTCATTTGTGGGTAGTTTATCGAAGAGTGCTTTTTCAAAAACTTGGGGGAAAAAATCGCTTTGACGATTTGGCTCTAAATAGATATCTTGAACTTGTTTGAGATTAAAACAACACAGTGCTGCTGGCAACAGATATATTAGCTTATATCAAGTAATATTTTGTCAATAAGTGATTTAACAATGTTACTCCAGGCCACCACCGTGGTTCGGATTCCACGTTAAACTGTAGGTCCTTCATTTCATATCACAATCACCCTACCATTACACATTAGCGTAAGTGCATATAACCCGAACGGGTAGTAAGACGCGGTGCTAAAAATAATAATAATAATAATAATAATAATAATAATAATAATAATAATAATAATAATAATAATAATGTTACTTGTAATTAATTGCGAGGTATATATCCAAAGTAATATTTTATTAGGACGTGAATTAAGTATGTTACTTGTAATGAATTGTGAGAGATAGAGCTAAAGTAATATTTTGTCAGTAGGTGATATGAGTGTTATTTATAGTTAATTGTAGTTAATTGTGATGGATATACCGCAAATAATATTTTCAAGGTGGCCACTCACCAGTAAAATTGGGTAAAATCCCGGGAAATGTTCTTGAAAATTTGCCATCATTTGAGAATTTAAAGGCGAGGACCACTATAAATAGTTTTTTGGGCATACACATTTAAACATTTGCCATGGGGAAAACCACTTTAAATATATTCTGGAAAAATTAAATTAAAAATATTATAGGTAAGGAAAACTATAATTAGCGTTTAGGGGTATCCAAATCTCAAAACAGTTCTAGAGGAGGATCACTCCAAAAATCTTGGAAGGAGTCTAATTTTCAAAATATTACTGGACAAGGACCTTTCAAAATGGATTCTAGGGGTATTCAATTTTCACAAAATATATGGTGTTGAGTCCCCAGATCTCCTATTAATTGGAAGAAAGTTCCTTTATAAAAATTGTATACACTCCTACACAAATAAAGTTCCACCGCCACTGGGTGAAGCACCCTTTGTAAATGTATAGAACTATGAATACTACTGTTTATCTTGCCTAATCTCCACTTGTAGTTGAGCACACATCACACGTGCAATAATGGCCTTTTGATCCGGACCTTTAAAAAATATACGTTGAGAATGTAGAGTAATATCATGGATGTACCCTCGTTTTCAGTGGGGAGAGAAAGGTCTTGTCTATGGTGGATCGTGGTAAAGTCTCCCAACAGGAGTTGGTCAGCATTTTTTTTTTGCATGGACACATCTAATAAATTTGTGTAGTACTGCAATCTATGGTGGTAGAACCGAGTGGGGTGGGGGAAAGAGGGACCTCGTTCCCCTGAAAATAATCTCAGCTGGAATAAATCCCACCCCCTAAATATATTTTAATTCCTCTGATACAATCGAATATGAAGTTGAAAGATCTTGCATTAACCACAAAATAACTTCTATATACATTCAATTATCAAAAATTTTCCAGAGAAGATCACTTCAAAGTTTCTAGAGGCATCTAATTTTTGAAAAAAATTCATGCTAGGAGCAGTCTAAATATCTTCTAGAATCACCTAAATTTTAAACATTTTTGGAGAAGAATCCCTTCAAATAGCTTTCAGGAGATCTAAATTTAAAAAAGTAAACTGGTTGAGGACTATTAAAAATAGCTGCTTGAGGTATCCAACTTTTAAAAAATTTCCGAAGGACGCTACTCAAAATAGGTTCTAGGAACATCCAAAGTTCTAAATAATTTGTAGGGGGGACTATTCTAAATATCTTTTAAAAGAGTATAGTTTCAAAAAAGGGGGAAGGGACCACTTCAAATTAGGGACAGATCAAACGATAAGTGGAGTGTAGAGAGGGGTGATTGCCCTACTTGGAATAAATTAGCCCTCTTCTAGATGTAGTTCACACCTTCTGATATTCTCAAATAGATTCTAAATACATTCAATTAAAAAATAATCCAGGTGAGAATCTTTCCAAATAAAGTAATATTTAATCAGGAGATAACAACGTTAATAAGGCTACTTGTGAGTGATGTGGTTAGAGAATTGTGTATATTTTTGTTGATTAATTTATCGTAATAAAAATAATAACTTTAATATTTTTATTAATTCCTTGTATTTTCTTCTTAGAGAACATACCTTTTCTGCTATTATTTTACAATAATTTGGTTAACATTTTCACTGTATATTATGTATATGATTGGTGTATTTACCAACATTTAATTATTTTTATTTGTACATTAAACAGAAGGGACATTGTTTATTTAATGTTATGTAAAGCGCACAATTTTAATCGATTGGCATTGTTATTATTAACGAATGACAGACGTTCACTGTAATGTGACTAAATATATAGTGGAAAAAGAACACCTGGATACAAAAATAGAACACCTAGCTTTTGGCTTAGCGAGTTCTTTATTCGCTATGTATTAACTTGTGGTCCACTATTATATGGATCCATCTCAACGTTTGTCTGCCAGTTGTTTTTTGTCGACCAGTTGGCTGTCTATCACTTTGTGGTTCTATGTACGTATTTTTCGACGAGTCGACGGCCACTAGTTACCTAGTCTATCAAATGTTTGTTAATATTTTGTCGATCAGTTGGTCGTCTAGCACATGGTCCTACCCTTATCAACAACTTGGTCTAAGTACTACTTCGTGTAGATTTCTTGTCTGTCGATCACTTTGTTCACACGTATCGACCAGTTTATTGTTGATTAGTTTTATGCACCCAAATTGGTCAACTATTCGTGTGTATATCACTTTGTCCTCGTATGCATGGGCTAGTCGACCTGTAGGTCATAGTAGGGTCAGATAATTAACCCACCAATCATTCCAAATATTTGTATACTTTTTGTCGACCAATTGGCTCTTTATCACATGGTCCTACTCACATCGACCATGTGATCTACACTGCTTTTGCATGACAGTCACTTGTCTGTCGACCACTTTTTCCACACATGTTAACCAGTGTGCTGTCGATCAGTTAGCTGGAGCCCCAATTGGTAGGCCAGTTTGCTGTCCCTTTGTCCACCTAAGCATAAACTTGTCAACCAGTTGTTACAAATCGTGTCGGCCACATGTCTCTAACCTTCGAGATATTTTTTACAGCATAACGACCAGTTTGTATTATGACAGTGTAAACAATATGAACCTGTAACTAATTTTGTTTACAAATATAACTATAGTACTTAGGCCTAGAAATTTAAATCATATCATTAATGGCATTCAGTCCTAGTTAATTATAATTGTGTCCAAAAAATATCAAGATCATTACACTTATTGTATTTCGTTGAATATCATATTTTTTTAAAAGTGTTTATTTTAAATGAAAAAACCTTTAGTTAATGTCATTTTTATCCCACATATTCCAAAAAGTGTATTTAATTTTGTATATTAACTTGTTGGAGTATGTAATCATCTTTACAAACCTCACAGTGAATTTGTTCTCATTAACATTAAAAATCATATATTTATTCGAGTTTCCCTGGCTAGGCCAGGGGAGTATCCAGGTGGGGTTGGGTGCAATCGTCCCCTCCTGCATAGAAAATAATCATAAATATTGAAACCAATACTTTAAAGTTGTAAAGAATGACTTACTAACACCTTCCTCATCCTATCACCTACACGACCTAATCAAAATTAGGCAACATCTCTTTCAACTTAGCTCTAGAGCAAAGAAAAGGGATTAAAACTAAAATTTTCCAATATTTATATTAAGTTTAGTATTAAAATACACATTTTTTCTTTTATTACTAAAACACTTTAGACCTATGAAAAGTGTATATTTATTACTTTTATTGTGACGGCGACTTTTTGTTTTATGTTATTTTTGTATTAAAATTACAAATTGATTAATCAAAATTGTGTTTTTTTCTTAAAGTATTATTATTATATTAATTGTTAATTTCAACTAGTTTTTTAAACTCGCAATATTATAATTAAAATATTATAAATTAAAATCTTTATTAATCAAAATTATTAAATGTATCCTTGAAGGAGCCTTGTGAAAACCAATTCACCCCTACAACTAGACCTGGATCCACCGTTGGGCTAGGCGTAGTTAAAAGTATTTGTCCTTCTAACGGTAGCATTGTATTCCACCAAACCTCTCTGTAAACATTCCCTGTTAGGTTACTAATCCCCTCTTTCCTTACTTTTATTTTTACTCAAAGCGAGAAGTTAAGTAAGAGTGAGAGGTAATGATACTGTCTCCCTCTTTAACCGGGCCGTCACGAGCACGACAAACCGATAGTACCACACTCTATCGGAATATATCTGTCCCTAGCATCCTGTGTACATCGTTAAGGCATCTATACTTTTCCTAGTGAAGTCAAGCAGCACTGATGGTTGTATAGTGTAAGGCGTCAGGTTTGAAATAGACTGCTTTACAAATTATTGGGAGGTCAAGGTTTGAATATCTGCCGGTTGCATTAAGTGTGGTTTTACACATGTAATAAATCACTGTGATTTTACAATTATCTTTTCACATTAATGGGGATACCCTCCAAACACCACCACAGATCGATCAATTAAACAGTCTCATATATAAAGTTTATAAACTTAACAACTTTTGACCAATGCAATTTAATAATATTGGTGAACCGTAATTTATGTAAATATATTAAGTAAAAACGACGATTGAAAAATTGCTTTAAATTTTAAATAAGCTAGAAATTGTATACCCGTAAAACCACTCTTTTTCAAAATGAGTAATTTGTTTTAATATTATGGTTTTTAATATCTAATGTGTACTTTATTTTTACCAACCGTTATATCAACATGTGACAAAACTAAATTAACTTGAGAATAAGCCCATAAACAAGTCACACAACTGCTTCCTCTCTTATAGAGGAAACTCACTTTTAACCAATAATACATTTTTTGTAATGCTTAACATTGAGTCCGTGATTCTGTTATGAATTAGTGTGAAAAAACATGACACGATCCCCTGAACAGCTAAACGAACCTTGCTCGGAAATGTGGCTTATTCACAATAACGAAGTAAGAAACTCAACTCCTGAAGATAATTTCTAGGTGGTGGTGAGCTCTTTTGGAAATTATTGTAAACGTACAAGGGTATAGCAAACAACATATTAATCTTTGCTTCTAGCTTAAAAGTTATAATTCTTGTTGTGTTTATTTATATTAATACGGAATGACAATTTATTTATAAATATTAATATTTAAAGACATTTAATCGGGTCTTTTAGTATTTTGAAATGTAGGATTCTATATATCTCACCATTAGTTCAGTATTTACGTCATTATTTTCAGTAGAATTTAACTATTCTAGTTTTGTGACCATTTTATTAGCCCTCACTAATTCAACAAATATAAGCCTCTTTGATCTCAAAATTTAGGTTCGTTTTAATATTTTTTATGATTTACACTAACTTATTTAGTTGTATTAAATGATTTTTTGTAGTTATGCTGCACTTATTTTAATACTTTCTTTCAACATGTAATTTAATCTTGACACTGTCCAACTTGATTATTTGCCCCATTTGATTTGTAGTCACATTTGATTTTTAACGTGTGCTCCTTTGATTTTATATATGGCACATTGGATTGAATGCCTGAGTAGGATTGAGGTAGTTGTGGGTATTTTGGGTCAGTTTTTATTAGCATGAGCATCTATTTGGACGAAATTAAATGTAGATAAATGTTTTCAATAGATGACTCTTCTATGATATCAGTTTTGGTATCCACTAAGTGAGAAATAATGTTTTAATAATGACGAGACTACAATCAAGTTTATAAGTTGTATAATATTAACTTGTGTCCATATTATTAAGGCTAATAACTGGGCCTACCTCAATAAATAAATGGTATGGTGCACCAAACAGACTTTCTCTCTCTTTGTCTAAAAATGGAAACATTTACTTAAAACTTGTAATATTTGTAAAACCATATAATATACATTTTTATAGAAACATGTTGGAAAAAAGAGCATCACATTCTACCAAGAGGCATAAATGAAAGAAACGTATTGTTCATTAATCATATTTTACAGATTTTACAAATTTTCATCTAAAAGCATAATAATAAACTCACGTCTACCGAGACCTTAATTAAAAAAAAATTACCAATTGCTCTGAAGCTAGGGGCCATTCAAGAATTACGTAAGGATTTTTATGGGGTAGGGGTGATCAGTAATTTCTTTCGTTTTCATGGGGGTGGGCAAAATCCCTCTTAACTAAGGATTTCATCAATGTTTATGGGGAGACAAAATCTAAAAAACACTTCTACAAACGCGCGGTCAAAACGTTGCAGCCAGCGATGACAGATGGCGCTGAAGTGTAGCCTATATACATACACAGTTATACATAAATATAAACTGTCATTTCTTTATGATGTGTTACACCTAATTTTACTGCGATAAGTATTCAATGATTTCACAACACCAATCCTTTCGTCTAAAATAATATAATTTACCAAATCTTAAGAAAATTACGTAAGATCAGTAAGGGTTGAGGGGGGAACGAAAATTCTTACGATCTCTTAACTAGGGAGATTTGTGGGGAACATGGGTCGAAATAATAATAAAAAAATCCTTAACTAATTTATGGAGATCCCCTATTGATTTTATAAAAATATATTTCAAGTAAAGTTTTATCTTAGTTTTAATTTTGTTACAACCTTACAATAATGAGTTATTTCGTGTCTCAAATACTTGCAAATATATGATTAAAATTGGTAATTTTCTGCTTATGTAAATTGCCCTTAAAATTATGTTCATGGGATGATTAGAACGGTCATTTGTTTATAATGATAAACAATGCTCAGATACGAAATTTAATAAAAATCGTTACAGTGGATTTTGAGATAGCGTGTTTTCTCTCGATTTTACCTTTAGTGAACTACCCTAAATTTTAGGGTAAGTTATCTAACTCCAAAATCTCCTCTGGGGAACCTTTTAAAATCATATATACTAAGTTTTGACCTGATCAGTAAAATAGCATCGGCTCTAGGCCTGTATATAGACACACAGGCAGACGGCATAAGAAAAACACCTTTTTGGTTTCAGGGGGTTGACAGTTATCAAAATTTGTAATATATTTTCTTACGAGAAAGTTCTTTTCTCTTCAAGGTGTCGATAGAAAGTATAAATTGTCTATTTACATAAAGATGAGCACAAATCATATACGCTTCAATGGTACAAACACATTTCTAGGCATTCTTAAAACTACTTTCAACTAAAGGCTCAATGACACCATGGAAAAAAATAATCACAATTTAAGAAGCAAAAAATAGTAAATATTACATTGGCCACTTATGTAAGATTTGAGTCTATACAGTCATAATGGCTTATTATTTTAATATGGTATTTATTTTTAACCTATCAACTATAGTTATATTGCGTATAACCCGAATGGGTAGTAAGACGCGGTGCTAATAATAATAATAACTATAGTTATACAGTCTCGTGAAGTGTTTAGTTGGATACCGGTACATATTTGATATTTTATACACTTTAATAACTTAAGTGTTTTATTGAAACATACCTCTTATAAAAAACTAATATTTAAAAGCCGCCAAAGTTTTTAGACCTAAAACTTAAGCCAAAAAGTTTTTTTTTTGTAAAAATATCACAACTATTCGACATTAAAACTACTTATAAATCCTTACATTATTTCCTCGTTTCAAAATGGAACATGATACAAATATTACTTTTGAGACAAGATTCATATAAATATGTCAAAACACAGTTAATTTATTACATTTAATTGGGATCAAATTCAGGTTAAATTCACAAGTACTCAACTCTCCAAATTTCACTCAACGAGATGAGACTATTGGTGTAATATGTTCCATATGTTCTGTGCCGGTTTGCCTAAACATTAAATATTCTCCTTTGCAGTCCACAACACGTGATTGTGGATTCTAACTTTAAGGAGGTGGCTTTGTGCAAAATAGCTTGTGCTTTTTGCATTGTTTAAGCCAATGAGGCTAAATTATACTTATTTTCTTCAATGCCTTTCCTAACATTATATGTACAATACCTTCTTTGTGTCGCACACAAGGAAATGGCTCAGTAAATGTTTCAAAGATATGTGTGTGAACATATCTGTAGGGAATTTGAGATTCTCTAAGTCATCATGCCCTTTATTGAGATATGCTCTATTAAAAATCAAATAATCGTGTCATGACTTCATGTTGGCATCCCACTTTCTTAATGTATTCATGCAGAGTTTACAGTGAAATTTCCGTTCTATCTTTTATGCAAGATAACCAGCAGCATATTTAAAAGATCGAACGGTAAAACAAATAAATATCTAATCTTAATTTGAGATGATATAATAACGTTAAAATAGTATTTGTATTTTCATACCCATTAGCTCCCATTTAAAATACCATTCATTTACTAACAAAATATGTTAAAGAGTAAATAGGAAATTATTTTGAGATACCTACTTATTTTGCATCTCACGCATCAAAATAATATGTATGTAGCCTACAATCAGTTTACCTTGAAACGTGACATCAATACTTTAATGGACTAGACTAGCCTATAGCCGTATTTTATAAGCCCCAATGTCACATCATAGTCTATAATAATAAAAGGAAGTGTCTGTGTGTGTTTGTTTGTGTTGCAATGCCCAGCCAAATCTACGGCACGCAGAGATCTGAAACTTTTAACATAGGTGGACGGAAGGGGGTCCGAATGAACCTCGATTCTAATCTAATCACTTATTTAATAAATTGGTATTTCTAAACGTCTGCAATTCTCCTCAGTGCTCCTTAACAATTAATTGCAGTTGACAGCCAGTACCTTAGTTAAAAAAAAATCCATTGGGTTTCAAGTTTTCTTTGTGATGTGCAGTTAGAGTAAAATTATTTGTGTGGCAGGATTATGTTACTTAGGGTCGTGGAGAGTGGGGTGGGGGTGGGTTTTAGAGACGGGGGAGGGTGATACCTGAAGCTTGCTCGGTGACCGCCAGCCGAGAGGTTAAGATTCGGATTGACACCTACTATATAAGAACGATAAAGTTGTGCCGGCTATTGCTTAAAAAATATGCATAGTAACAACATGCGGTTTTTTGCATTGCATTAAACTTGTAAATTTAAAATGAACTATATTAATAAAAAAAGTTACAAGTTTATATTTACTTTTTTACAATACGACGTAATTTCAATTAAATTTAAATTAAATAAAACATGAAACACAAGAATATAGTTTTGAAGTTATCATATTATTATAGAGAATAAGATAATGTTCGATCATACACGACAAATATTTACAAAACAATACCGGGCACAAAATTCGATATTTTCAAATTAAATCATGTCTGAACTGTTGAAAAAGTTCAGTAGCTGCCTGGTAGAATGCTCTGTCTTCAGAAGCGCCTCCCCCTCTCCTCCCCAAACCCCTCTTTGGCATTCCCTATCTTTTCATCTTTTTTTT
>JBCFYV010005929.1:0-13843 GCA_039000515.1 Timema cristinae | reverse complement strand
AAATATTACGGTTATTGGAACTTGGGTGTATTTATATACTCACATGATCATAAGAAATAATTAAACCCAAGAAGATTTATTATTCACTTCTGAAAGTATGACATTTGAAAACAGTAAATTTAGGTTTACAAAAGGTATGAATTCCAAGCATAAACCACGTGTGTTTTACAAGAAAAAATTCTTTGCTGCAGAAATAATGGTCTAATATAATAAATGATCAAATAGTTCATATCTCAAAACAAACAAAAGTTTCCATCTAAATAGGAAAACAAAGTATTAATCAACTGACCCTCAGCATTACTCCACATCTTATCTACCAGACAAAACAACTTAGCTAACAGCATTCGTACCCTTTCAACAGTATATTCATCAAACCGTATTAAATTCCCATCAACCTTTCTCTATATTAACCCGTATTCACATCCTATCAACTAGTCTCCACATCAACCAGTATCAACATCCTATCAATCAGTGTCCACGCCCTATCATCCATTCTCCTTATTCTATCAAGGCTGGTAGTTTTTAATTTTGTCCCAGAATAAAATGGTATTATAAATGATTATTTTAGACAAGATCTGCACGAGAAAAATGCAAACCCTTCTGATCCATGCAATTTACGGCTGCCATATTGGAAAAATGGTGAATACAGTGTCTTGTAAGGAATAAAAAATTAAATCAATAATGGTTTGATGAAGTCCTATTTCTTTTGCTTATATTTGGCACAGCAACATCTTTCTTTGCGATGACGATAAAGAAAAGGCATCAATTATTTATTCATTAAGAATTGACTCTAACAAGTCTTTCTCTGAAGCTAGAACCATAAGGTTCGAAAGCCATGCATCTCCCATCGCAGACCTGAACCTGTTTTTTTATTATTCTAACTCGGCTCATAGCTCTTTCATTTGAACAACTGGTTATGGCCAAAGATAGCAAGGTTGTATTGACAACTTTCAATCTATTGAAGCCTGAAAAACTAATCAAGCACCCATAAGGTTTAAAAAAACTTTTGTCACACGGAAACTTTTAATCTGTTAAGGTTCATTTTATGTTTCACTTTCAGACACATCATCAACGTCCACTATTGTTTTCCTTTCAACATGATCCTTTATCTGAGCTGTGTCTTTAGATTTCTCACTTTTACGAGGAACAAATCATCAATTGATATGCTTGAGTTAATGGCAAAATACATTTCATTGGATCTGTTTAACTCTTCACTTACAATAGTGTGGTTCCAATCGTAAAACTCACAAAGGCTTTCTATGTTTACAGGGGAAACATTATTTGCGTTGTTTCTAAAATCCTTGTATATGTGATATAAACCATTTCTTTTACCATGTCTATGCTTATGGTTAGAAAGTCTATCTTTTGCAACTTAAATACAATTTAATTTTTTTTTTATCTCAATAATAGGTTCATCTATACCCAATTAATCAATAAGCATTTTTCTTCTTCTAACTTTTTTTGTAGCTAAACCATGGACGTAATGATTTTTAAGAACTTTTTAGCCTCTCACATCCCAATAGACCATTCCTCAACCTTTCGCAAGCTACTGATCTGAGTTTTGACATTTATTTATTATAGCTTGTACACCACCATAGTCCAACCCCTTACCCTGTAAGCTTACTGTGACGGTATGCATTAGTTTAAGAACAGTGCCTCTTCTAACACTTAATCCCTTAATAATAAAGAATGGACATTTAATACTTAAGTAGGCCTAATAAAAATTGATTTATAATACAATTACAATATATTATATATATATTAATAATATATATAATATATAATATATATATATATATATATATATATATATATAACCAACATACATAATTGAATATTAATGAACTTATTAAAATAAAATAAATGAGGAAATTAGAACTAAATATAGTAGGGCGAGGGAAAACAAACAAAAAAAACATTAAGGCACACACACATTCATAATCATTATACTCAGATTAACATATATTCAAACTTGATCGGTATAGCAAATAATTTAAAAATAAAACAATGCTCCTAATAGCTAAGAACAATATACAGGTGAGCACAAATGATCTTTACACTTTCGAAAAGTTATAAGAAAGGAAAGGTGCACCCGATTAACTGGAAACATTTTCCAGTCGATACAGAAACCCTGGAAGCTTTTTCGCAGTTTAAAGTGACTCAATATGTGCTCCTCAATTAACACGGCTGAAAACGCTTCGCACACTTTGTTTAGTGTGTCGGCGGTGACGGACTCAATGATGGCTGTGATTCTCTGCCTCAGCTCCAGCAAAGATCGTGGCAGAGGTGTGACAAATATTTTGTTTTTCACATAACCCAACATCAAGAAATCGTATGGAGTTCAGTCAGGTGATTGAGCTGGCTATCTGCCCCACGACACATCGTCGGTACGGTCACGACCAAGCCAGCTCCCAGATAATATGTTTGTTCAGGTACAGCCAAGCGGAAGTGAGGCGGTGCCCCATCTTGATGGAAGATGAATTCGTTTTAATCTTCTTCAAATAGAGGCAGAGGCCAAAAGGTAGGCATGTCGAGGTAGGAATTACCTGTGACTGGTTTTTCTATTAAAAATAAGGTTGCGTAAACCTTCACCCTCAATATAGAAGAGAAACACATTCACTTTGGGGTAATCTCTCACCTGATAGTTGTGTACATGTTTAGTAAAAACTGATGGTAATGTAAATAGAGACAACATTGTGTGAGTAGTAACAACATATGGTAATATAAATATAGACAACACTGTTTGTGTGTAGTAACAACTAATGGAAACGTAAATACAAACAACATTGTTTGATTAGTAATAACGTCATTGTATTGTAAATACAGACAACATTGTTTGTGTTATTTTATCCTATCGATGTAACTATAATATTATACACTTTCTTGAATAGCATTTTTGTACATTCATATTTGTCGTATATGCACTTAGATTTAGACATGTCTGAAAGCACAGTCTGTCTTAAAAAACAAATTACTTAATTACTTTCGAGTACTGCCACATTTAAGTGTTTATACGACTATTTCATTTCTAATTATTTATTTGAGATAACAAAGTATCTCTTTACTTATTAATCTGGCAAACTTTTCTTAATGGGGAAATCTTCCTAGGCAATCATCTTTGCATTTACTTCAAATAAACTAAATAAAATTTAATTGTACAATAAATAAAATATAAATAAATAGAATAATTTGTGTTTGTTTAAACTATTTTTGATTATACTATGTTCAGATAACATTGAATTTGTAACAACTTGATGTTCATGTAAGTACAGATAATATTATATGTGTATCAACATTTGATGTAAAAAATCTAAATAACTTATTGATGCAAGTTTGTGACTTACCGTGGCGTAAATTCGGCGAACCAGGCGTGCCCGGATACTGCGAAACGCTCTACGGACACGCCGGCCTAGCCCTCCGCAAAATCCACTGAAACATCCTTGGCTCATTTTGGTTTAATAATTGATTTAACTTAATTTCTTTTCACAATCACAAATTGACATCTTTAATGGAGCTCCGAAAAGACACCACTAAGATTTATTATATTGCTATGCGACGGCTATAATTGTAATAAACAATTGAATTTATAGAGAAAAGCACTCTGAGTAGTTCTGGGGGTAGAATGACATCGATATAAGTAATGAATACCCACAATATGGCATTGTGGAGGTATTACGTCAAGCTTACAATTATTTAATATGGAGAAATTGAATTTTAAACGTTAATACGTATGCATTTATAACTAAATAAATTATTAAAGGAATGTTTATGTAATCATTAAAGCTTAAAATGTCCGAATATTAAAGTGAAAGTCCATAAAAATAACACAAATTTAATTAATTACCACCTAAGTATGGAAAGTTTTGGCGGCAACTCGAAATCGAAGCTTCCTTCCAAAATGATGTTAAGGCATATTAGATGTCATTATAAGATAGATACTTCCCTAATTAAAACGAACTATTGTGTAATAGTTGCAAAGTAATAAATATTGCTACATCATTATTACATGTTTATTGTAACAAAATGTATTATTAGTTTTTGTTTATGTACACTTATGAAATATTATAATAAGTGGCGGTGAATCTTATTTGTGTGTGGAAAGTTGAGGGTGTAGATTTAAAGACTTTATTTATATTATCGAATACCCCTTCCCCTTTCTTCCCAGAGCTGTAGATCTTAGACCAAGGTGGTGAGGCCAGGGGGTGGTGTAAAAAAAAGAGATATTGATCTAAACTGCCCAAATAGAAGACCATAGAAATAGACCGTTTGCGCTATTATTATTTTAGGACCATCACCTAAATTTCTGGAATGACATAATTTTTATAAGAGGGCTTGTGCCCCTTTCTCCATATGTCTATATCTGAAGTTCACACTCTATCGAAGAGAGAGAAGTATTTATCACCGTTATTAATTAAATAGGTGAACCGTCATTCTGAAATGTGTTGGTGAGAGATATTCTTTCACTTTAATAAGTGGGGTTTCCACCCCCAGGGCACAACACATTTGAAAATTATGAAGATGTGATTTCTTAGTTAAATTGTCTGGTTTGGAAATACTTTAAATATAAAAGTGTTTTTGAAAAAATCTAAATGTAAGGGTGGAGTTTGAGGGGGGGCCTTATCTTCCCGCGTGCACAACTCATCCAAAAAATTAAGTGGTAGGGTTTTCTTTGATAAAATCATTTAGGATGGACACACTTTCAATAGAAAAGTGGTGTCTAAGAAAATTTGACTTTTAGAGGGCTTTGTCCCCCGGGTGCAATTACTCATCAAAAATGATGTAAATGGGATTTATTTGCTAAAATTGTTTGAGATGAACACACTTCAAAAGGACAATTGTTTTATGGAATAGTTATAATTTGGGGGTTTTATACCTCCCAGTCACAACTTTTCAGCTAAAAATTGATTGATATTTAATATATTCGCTAGCATTCTTATGGTTGGACACACCTTAGATATAAGAGTTATTTGAATTTATGACAATGGTAAACCCTGACACGATGGCGGTGAGGCCCTTGAAACTTAACCAGAAAATATCTACTATTTAAAAACATTTTATATCTTCACTGCAACTAAATAAAGCACCTAATAAGCAAAAAAAATCTTAATGTAATTATTAATGAATAAAAGAGCCAAGTTTTATGTACTATCATTGTAGTATAAGCAAGAACACAAGTGAGAGCTCTTGTTGTCATTGTATTGATGTTGCATGATGAGAACTGCTAGTCAAAGTACGTTAAGGGTTGAAATTAAACTATTTTAAATGTTATTTTGAGTAATTTCACCCCCACCCCCAATAAACACATTTTTTACAGAAAAAGTGTGAAACCAACATTCAAAAAAAATATAAAATGGTATAATATTGCAATAGTAGACAAAATAATAATTTCCAATTTCCTAAATTCATAGCACCGATTAATTTAATTACGGATAAATAATCAAATACCGTCAAATGTGGATGCTTTGTTACAGAAAACACCATATTTGTCGAATATTTTCTAAACTAACCCGTGTACAATCATGGTTGTATTTTTAAAACCATAGGACAGGTTTGTACTATCAAAATATTATCAATTAAAAAATTTACATTTCAATTTTTACCTGATAAAAAATGTTTGAACGCCCGTTCAAAGTAACCCCACAGGTTATACTGAACACGTATTTAAAAGCATTGTGACAGGCACACTATTTCAGTTAACACTTTGTTTATAGATAGCTGAATAGAACATTTTGGTATAATAGTCCCTATATTATAGACTTGGTTAAATATGAATTGAGCAGGATCAAAAAAAAAATTAGTGACATACCTGATTATCCAAAAAGGTTTTTATTAAACATAATGTTGTATTCTTGTTACTTTTTAAACATTGTAGCTACATTAAATTGTTCATAAAGACTTAAATATTTAAAAAAAATTCTTGGGCAGATATTTTTCTGTTCCGTTTTCTTAAAATTATAATATTCACACTCTAAGCTATATACAAGATGTTCTCATTTCACTGTCAATACTTAATGCAAGTTCAAACCAGCAAATGCAATAATGTTAAACTTCATAATGCTCTATTATTTGCTGTGGGCTCTGACGGTACTTGAATGATATCTTATTCAAGGTTATTCTACCTCTAGCGTTTTTGTGTCTACAAACGAACACAAAATAACTTTAAGATGAAAAACAGTCAAACATTATTGCTACGATCCGGTGTTAGAGAGAGTTGTGTACAATAAAATTGTGCACACAGTTATCGAAATGAACGAAGCTTAATCGTACCAACTTTCCGACTAAACGAGAAATACGATATGAATACAACATAGTGCTTACTTGCTCATAAACTAAATAAATTTTTATGTGAATATGAATATTTTAAATTATCCCTTGAATTAAAATGTAATTTTAAAATAATGGTACAGCACACTGCACAGTATTCCTCCCGCTTTTATCTTAAGATAGAAATGTATTAAAAACTCGTAAGATTTGTGAAACGAAATAATAGGTATATGCATTGTTGTGGGAAAGCTTAACCAAAGACCATAATTGAACTCATAGATACTGTTATTTAGTAATCTATGGTATTAGGAACGATGAACATTGTTACAGAAAAAGTGAGGAAAAGAGAAGTATCTTTTGTACACCAAAGACTAAGAATCATATTAATTTTCAGACATGAATTAAAAAGTATGTATATTTGCTTATAGCTCAGAAACTATTGGTTTCATAAAAATTTATATTTCAAATCAAATCTTTTCATGTTTAATAGTAATACAACTTTACTTTTGTTCGGGAGCGGCTTATGTTTGTACCTTAAACAGGGGAGAAGAGTTTCTTGTTGGGTAGCAGCCACTGTCTGGCCCTTACCCAGGGGAGAGGAGTTCTTGTTGGGGAGCAGTCGTTGTCTGGCCCTTACCCAGGGGAGAGAGATCTGTTGGAAGCATCTTGTTGGCCCTACCAGAGGAGTCTTGTTGGACAGTCGTGTCTGGCCCTTACCCAGGGGAGAGAGATCTTGTTGGGAGCAGTCTTGTCTGGCCCTTACCAGGGGAGAGGAGATCTTGTTGGGGAGCAGTCGTTGTCTGGCCCTTACCCAGGAGAGGAGTATCCTTGTTGGGAGCAGTCGTTGTCTGGCCCTTACCCAGGGGAGAGGAGATCCTTGTTGGGAGCAGTCGTTGTCTGGCCCTTACCCAGGGGAGAGGAGATCCTTGTTGGGGAGCAGTCGTTGTCTGGCCCTTACCCAGGGGAGAGGAGATCCTTGTTGGGGAGCAGTCGTTGTCTGGCCCTTACCCAGGGGAGAGGAGATCCTTGTTGGGAAGCAGTCGTTGTCTGGCCCTTACCAGAGAGGGGAGCGGAGGGAGGATCCTTGTTGGGAAGCAGTCGTTGTCTGGCCCTTACCCAGGAGAGGAGATCCTTGTTGGGGAGCAGTCGTTGTCTGGCCCTTACCCAGGGGAGAGGAGATCCTTGTTGGGGAGCAGTTGTTGTCTGGCCCTTACCCAGAGGAGAGGAGATCCTTGTTGGGAGCAGTCGTTGTCTGGCCCTTACCAGGGGAGAGGAGTTTCTTGTTGGGGAGCAGTCGTTGTCTGGCCCTTACCCAGGGGAGAGGAGTTTCTTGTTGGGGAGCAGTCGTTGTCTGGCCCTTAAATCCTGAAGCAGGTAGGAGTTTCTGCTTGGGGAACAGTCGTTGTCTCGCCCTTACCAAGGGGAGAGGAGTTTCTTGTTGGGGATCAGACGCTGTCTGGCCTTTACCCAGGGGAGAGGAGTTTCTTGTTGGGGAGCAGACGCTGTCGGGCCCTTACCAGAGAGTTTCTGATTGGGGAAAGTCGTTGTCTTGCCCTTACCCAGGGGAGAGGAGTTCTTGTTGGGGAGCAGTCATTGTCTGGCCCTTACCCAGGGGAGGAGTTTATTGTTGGGGAGCAGCGTTGTCGGGCCCTTACCAGAGGAGTTTCTGATTGGGGAACAGTCGTTGTCTTGCCCTTACCAGGGGAGAGGAGTTTCTTGTTGGGGAGCAGTCGTTGTCTGGCCCATACCCAGGGAGAGGAGTTTCTTGTTGGGGAACAGTCGTTTTGTTGCCTTACTAGGGGAAAGGAGTTTCTTGTTGGAGAATGGCCACAGTCTAGACCTTACCCATGAGAGAGGGTTTCTTGTTGGGAGCAGTCATTGTTTGGCCCTTACTCAGGGGAGAGGGGTTTCTTGTTGGGGAGCATCGTGTCTAGCCTTACCCAGGGAGAGGTGTTTCTTGTTTTGAAGCGTCGTTGTCTGTCTTACCGGAAGAGTTTGTTGGGTTGTGTCGTCTTCAAGGATCCCTTTAGCAGCACGGAGAAAGACGTCCATCCTCGGCGAGAGAGCTAACGCGAATGAAAGATAACGGTAAATCTGAGCAAACTTATTTGGATCGGGCAAGCACCGATGCGGAAACGATATTATTGGCCAATAAGGAATTTCCACCTTTACAGGCTGCATACCCTTTGAAGCGACTATAAATATATCTCGTAATCATTACATTCGGTCATTTCAATTCGTAATTGCTACCGATAAACATCAATATTAAGTTTGACGCGCTGGAAAATTGCATAAATTCAGGTATATTTTAAATCGTTTCTTATGTT
This sequence comes from Timema cristinae, assembly GCA_039000515.1. Lineage (NCBI taxonomy): Eukaryota > Metazoa > Arthropoda > Insecta > Phasmatodea > Timematidae > Timema > Timema cristinae. The sequence continues at coordinate 5,252 of JBCFYV010005929.1, read as the reverse complement.
TTAATGGTAACTATTAGCTTATTACGTCTTTGAGGTACATCTTTATTTGCTTCTTTAATAGACTGGCAAGAAGATGAACCCCGGACGTCTGCCGAGGCAAATCTACCGGTGGCGCCCAATATCCTGAACCAATTGACTTTTTTTTACCAAGGATGGAATTTGCTTGGCGGTAAACGATTGGTCCATGTGTAATTAACGTCCTGCGATAGATTTTAGAGACTTGGCATGGTTTTTTTTTACGTAATAGTAATTTATATGTATTTATTTAATTTCAGATTATTGGGATCCCTACAATCTGGATGCCATCTTGAGGGGGCACGTAAAGCCCGCAGCGGGCTCACCGGACGGTTGTGGGCGCCACCGCTGGAGACAAGCGATGCGGGGGTGGGTATCGTCCTCCAGCCAGTAGTTCGTAAATAGACAGCTTAATCCGCAAGAATTATCCGCGCCCTCTCTTTTCCCCAAACTACCATTGTTTGGCCGAATATCTACTACACCTTTGTCAACAGCCCGTTCCCAAGTTTAACCAAAAGAGAGAAAATTATAATTGGCGTTTTAGTCACGTTTGTATTGTAATGGATCAATATTCGGCCGTAACATTAACACGCTCGATAGTATGTTTGTATACCAAACTATTGGTACGTGATTCGATTACCGACATGGTTAAAAATGTAGCTTTGGTAAATTATCAGGTAGCGGACATGGTTTGTGGATGTTATAGTCTTGACATTTTATGAATAAAAAAAGTGGCCCGTGCTTTAGACCGGAAAACCGTAACGGGTATAAATTAAATGGTTTTATTTCATTTTAAAACTTAATTCGGACCATTAAAAATACTTCCTAACGTCAATATCTATTTTTATCAAATTTGTGTAAGACATGTTTTCCCCCATTACCTTATTTAAAGCTAGATTTCTTCAATCGTTAGCGCGGTGTCGTAAACTTGGTTACTTATCAAAATAACAGATGGCATTGCAAGTCACTTCAGAGTAGAGTAACCTCGATGCGTTCCTAGAAGAGTACTAGCTAGCCGTTCCGTCTTATGGCGGTGCTAATATCCAAACAAACAAGAAAGAAAAAGAAGTTTGACCGCCATTTTGAAGGTGTATTGGCTTTTGCTGTGTTTACTTCAAAGCTTAACTTTATGATAATTATTTCGTACTCTGTGAATAATGAGTGTACCAAAATAATATAATAAATTCTAGATTTAATTAATATGCAAAAATATATTTAGCACCACATCTTACCACCTGTTGAGGTTATACACACATGTACTAAATAGGGTAATGAGTTAGGGATGAAGAAAAATGAATTTAAAGTAAGTGTACCCGCATTTGCGTGGAGAGATAGTGTAAAACCACCCTCTGTACACCCAACTAGGATTATAACTCAACACAAATCTTCCTGTCATCGACATTCTAGTTTATAGCGAGAGTGATGCCTGAGACCATGCGGCCACCGAAGCAGATATTTTTTCATAATGTTTCAAGTGTGCTTATTTTTAATAATTATTTAATAAAAAATAATAGCTATCAATGTTATTAAAATTATATAATATATATAATTTTATCATAAAAAATTATATAGTATAAATACAATCATATCATAAAATATTTATTATATGATGTATTATATATACATAATATAAGTAAATATATGTTATACACATAATATAGGTATATCTATCCTATATATATATATATATATATATATATATATATAATATTGGTATATATAAAATATAGGAATATATATATTTAACATATAGTTATATATTTAAATATATTATATATATAAAAACTAATATTATATTAGTAAATAATATATCTAATAATATCTAATGTTTAGGTAATATAAATTGTCACTTTATATTGCCTAAACGTTAGTTTTTAAGATTTATTTAATTAGAATTCCCGCCAAAGCTTACGATTTTTTTTTATCAGAGATTACTAAGAGTTGTACAATTTTACAAAACTTTCCTCTTATTTTTTGTGAAGTTAAAGCTATTCTGATTTCATAAATGGTTGATTTATAATTTATTTAATAGTACAATGGACTTTATTAATTTTTAAAATCCATTTTCTCCATAAGAATACATTGTAGACTCTGACGTCATACCCCCACAATGGCATACTGCTAGTACTCATTATATCTACGATTCTAGTCTTCCGTAGAGTAACCTCGATGCGTTCTAGAAGAGTACTCGCTAGCCGTTCCGTCTTATGGCGGTGCTAATATCCAAACAAACAAGAAATAAAAAAGTAGTTTGGCCGCCATTTTGAAGGTGTACTGGCTTTTGCTTTGTTTACTTCAAAGCTTAACTGTATGATAATATTGGTCTGCAACTTAATTTTATTTATGTGTTATTTTATATTTATCTTTTAATTTTTTATGAGCTATTTTTCTTTGATACTTCATCAAATTCTAACTGGTTTTCTAAATATTTCGTAACAAATTAAGCTACTCTGTGAATAATGAGTGGACCAAAATAATATAATAAATCTTTAGATTTAATTAATAAGCAAAAATATATTTAGCACCACATCTTACCACCTGTTAAGGTTATAGTTATACACACATGTACTAATTAGGGTAATGAGTTAGGGATGAAGAAAAATGAATTTATAGTAAGTGTACCCGGATTTGCGTGGAGAGAGTGGAAAAACCACCCTCTGTACACCCAACTAGGATTCTAACTCAACCCAAATCTTCCTGTCATCGATATTCTAGTTTATAGCGAGAGTGTGTCGCTGACCTGGTGGTCTAGGAGTAAGGTGTCAGGCTTCTGTGCTGGCGGCTGGGGTTCAATCCTCGGTCCCGGCACAGATTTTATCTGATTTCCAAACCCTTCCTTCACCTCTGACAAGACATCTTGTGAATGTGGGGAATGCCAGGCCTCCACCATGGTTCGGATTCCACGTTAAACTGTAGGTCCTCCATTTCATCTCGCAATCACCCTACCATTACACATTAGCGTAAGTGCGTACAACCCGAACGGGTAGTAAGACGCGGTGCTAATAATATAATAATAATAATAATAATAATAATAATAATAATATAGCGAGAGTGATGCCTGAGACCATGCGGCCACCGAAGCAGATATTTTTTCATAATGTTTCAAGAGTGCTTATTTTTAATATTTTTTTAATAAAAAATAAAAGCTATCAATGTTATTAAAAATTATTACAAATTAGTACAAATGGACTTTATTAATTTTAAAATTCCATTTTCTCCATAAGGATACATTGTAGACTCTGACGTCATACCCCCACAATGGCATACTGCGAGTACTCATTATATCTAGGTTATTCTACTTCAGAGTTGAAAACATTTTGTGGGTAAACTTGGTTACTTAACGAACTAACAGATGGCATGGCAATTCAATTTAGAGGCGATTATTTTTTCTCTTTGCTGGTCAATTATATTATTTTAAAACGGGGGGGTTAGTTTAGATCTAGTGTTACAATCTGTTTTAAGTATATACTGACATAATAATTAATCAGGTAAATTATATTGTTGCTTTAGTCGATTATTAAAGAGAGAAAAAACCTATATATTTGTTTTGTTGATGCATGAGTCCCGGGTTAGATTCCCTGGCAGGGGTGAAAATGTAGGTTTAACCTTTCATAGTGATAAATTAACCACCCTGGACTGTATTTTGTACATGTTAAATTTGCGCTTTGCTACCCATTTATATGATTTTAAAACGGGGGTAGTTTAGATCTAGTATTACAATCTGTTTTAAGTATACAGTCATTCAAATATATACGACATAATAATTAACAGGGGAAGTTATATTATTGCTTTAGCTGATTATTAAAAAGAGAGAAAAACCCTATATATTGGTACTGGGCTCGATTCCCTGGCAGGGCTGAAAATGTAGGGTTAACCACGCTGGACTGTATTTTGCTGTCTTAGGGTTCAAGTGTATTTTATTACTCGCACACTTTATGAAGGGTTCAGCGCTCGATTCCCGGTATGGAAGAAAATTTGGGTTTAACCTTTAATAGTGATAAATTAACTGCATAGACTGTATTTATTACTCACACATTGTGAATGTGGGTATCAGTTAAAGCAATTGTAACAACATATTATATTTTGCGGTATAATTTTAAAGAGTAAGTTTGCAGAAAATATTTATATTTCAAGTGTTTATGCTTTTGTGTTTTTTAGTACAATTGGTTGGTTGTTATTTCCCGGGATACAGTGTTCTTGTACCGGCATCGATCGTGTCCCCCCTTCACCCCGCATCAGCAGCAGCACCAACCTCCATGCCAGGGAGTCGGGGTTCAAGCCCAAGCTGCGGCGAGGCAGACGGGGTCCACGATTTTTTTTATCAACCAGTGGCGACGGCCGAACCACCTTCAACACCCCAGACAGGAATTAGTGGCCCGGTAAACTAGGTTGGTGGAGCTTTGCCCCAAGGCATCCCTCTTCGAATCGTCGAAGAGAGAATAAAGCAATTAAAGCGGTTTTTTTTATGTCAGGCGTGAATTGATCACACAATTATGGACGCCCGAGAGCGATCATGACGTTCAAAACTGGCTCGAGGAGCAAATCAATGCTTTGTTAGGGCGTCTCCAGGATCACGGAGTTAGCACCGAGGATCACGTAGGTCTGCTATTAGACAGCACAGACTCCTCGTCAAGACCTGTATTTGTCTCATTTAGACGTGCAGATTAGCTTGACGCGCAGGATGTGCTCTCTAATGTAGAACGAGTGTTACAAAGCAATGATTAGTTCCTCACTTCGTCCCCCTTGTATATAAAGCTACACCACTTTAAAGAGCCGCGTGGGAGGGGTAATCATAAATGAGATAAACTCGCTCCCGCTAGCACATATAGCCATAAAAAACCAAGAGATAATTACAATTAAAAATGGCGACACACTTTGCCTTACCCGTGCATTGTTTGTCACCAAGGCTGAGTATGACGTTAAAAGAGAACCAGGATGCATGAATGTGAACATCGTTAAACAAATCAAAATGGGTCATCCTATTCAAAAACTCAAAGCAGAGGAACCATACCGTGATGCTTGTGTGAATCTTTTAAAACGTAATGGTGGGCTAACTGAGCTGGAACAATTTCAAACATACCTACTACTATACCCCTCGAACATTCATTTAAGGGCTACGTTGTTTTATATTTTCACGACGATAATCAAAACCATTTTGACGTCATAACATCCTTGATAGCCACATTTAAGTGCAGGTACTTTTGTCGCGAATGCCGTGTGCCGTTCAGGAATAAGAA
>JBCFYV010005928.1:0-13238 GCA_039000515.1 Timema cristinae | reverse complement strand
CTTATTACATGACATTATGAGCTGAAAGTTCATTACTGCACTCACAAAAATACGCCACCTACCTCTCTATTGAGCTAGTTATTATCCAGTCCAACTCATTACACCCTGAGCTAGTTATATCCAGTCCAACGCATTACATCCTGAGTTAGTTATATCCAGCCCACCTAACTACACCCTGAGCTAGTTATATATCCAGTCCAATCTAATGTTATCCTCCCATCTGTGCGTCCAGGTCTTCCCAATAGTTCTACCAGTCAGTACCATGATCACTGTCGTCGAATCTTATATATGCACTGTACGTCCGAATGTAGAAATCTTAACGTGAAATAATTTTTTTGTTTCAAGAGTCGCCTAAAGGCATGCGAGGAATGAGTTTCTATGTCTGCGACGGCTACAGACAAAACCGTTCAAATGTATTTGTATGTTATTTGACCATTCATTGAGGGAAAATCGCGATTTTAATTCTAATTCGAAATTTTCGTAAATATCTCAATGATTTAGAGAATGTTTTATACCGTGTATCATATTTTAAGGTCATTTTACTGATAAAATGTCGTAATTATCCACTTCTGGGGGTTGCACGGTCTAAGGTGTCGCTCTCGCAGTAGACTAGACCGCCGAAGACGGGGATATCGAGTTTAGAACCTCGGTCGGTGTACTGAGAGGCTTGGTTTTCTACTCTCACTCCACGCAAATGCAGGTACACTTCCTCTCAAATTGAATTCTTTCTTAGAACATCGGCATAAAAAAAACGAACGGGTAGTAAGACGACAAATGTAAATAAGGTAATAATGTATTGACACCTTAGCTCAGTCACTCTTTTGTGTTAAAGGTTTCGGGTTCGATTCTCGGCATGGTTGAAAATAGTGGCATTCTTAGTGACTAGGTGGGCTATACTAGCGCCCATTCTTAGTGATGAGGAGGACCTACTATACTAGCAGGCATTCTTAGTGACATGCCGGGGGGAGGGCCCCAAACCTCCTTTGAGCCCATGCCGGGGTCCCCTTAGCTAAGATGCCGTGAACCTGAAGGAAACATACATGTCTCCCCTCCCTCCTTCTCCTAATGTATCACGGACCAGGAGCTCTGTCATGTGCTCTGGTGTTTTTTTTTCTCGACGATTTTCAGAACAGGGGTAACCTCCGTCTGTATACATCGTTTCTTCTCCCGAGCGAGGGAAACTTGCAAGTAAGGTCAAGGTTAATTTCTGGAACGGGAGCCTCTCTCTGGAAAGTGTGGGAAAATCCAAATGTTCGATGTTTAGCATCTGTAGTGGGGAACTTAAAAGAGGGAACATGTCAGATTTCTCTCTCCCACAAGCCCGAGCTGAACTCTGCTTATCTAAGCCGCTTAACTCGTTTCTTCCCTCTCTGAGAAGTACTGATGGGCGAATATAGCTTGAGTCTATAAGAGTGATGAAGCTCGTTAGTCGACGCAACGAATTAATCTCAGTTCTCTAGACCGGAGACGTGACTGAGATGAAACGTTACAGGTAGATAAGTGTCGAGGAGGATCGAGCCTCTAAACCTGTAGGCGGGAGGGAGCTCTTACCATGAGATCATGTAGCTGCTCTCGACAATCATCCCTTAGTTTGCCATAAATGTTTCACCATTCGTCTCTCTACCGCACATGCAGGTTATCTCTCAAACAAGGTTCAGCCGGATTTCAACCATATAGTAATATAGTCTTACGATCATGAGCACAGCTCCTGTAACTCGGGTATATGCATTGACCGAGCGCTGAACAGAGAATTATGTTGCTACCGGAGGTGAGCTCTCCTGGTTGCCGTACCAGGGGTTTAACGAGTCTGCGTGCGTTTGGCCGGTTGCGGGGACCTTGTACGGAAGGAGTATCATTTCACTTGAATGCTACCCATTCATATGCGAGTTTATCTAGGGCTCAGTATCATTATTACCTTATTTACAGTTGTCGTCTTACTACCCGTTCGGGTTTTTTTTACGCCGATTTTCTAAGAAAGATTTAATCTGAGAGGAAGTGTGCCTGCATTTGCGTGGAATGAGAGTAGAAAACCAAGCCTCTCAGTACACCCGACCGAGGTTCTAAACTCGATCTCCCCGTCTTCGGCGGTCTAGTCTACTGCGAGAGCGACACCTTAGACCGTGCAACCCCCAGAAGTGGATAATTACGACATTTTATCAGTAAAATGACCTTAAAATATGATACACGGTATAAAACATTCTCTAAATCATTGAGGTATTTACGAAAAAATTTCGAATTAGAATTAAAATCGCGATTTTCCCTCAATGAATGGTCAAATAACATACAAATACATTTGAACGGTTTTGTCTGTAGCCGTCGCAGACATAGAAACTCATTCCTCGCATGCCTTTAGGCGACTCTTGAAACAAAAAAATTATTTCACGTTAAGATTTCTACATTCGGACGTACAGTGCATATATAAGATTCGACGACAGTGATCATGGTACTGACTGGTAGAACTATTGGGAAGACCTGGACGCACAGATGGGAGGATAACATTAGATTGGACTGGATATATAACTAGCTCAGGGTGTAGTTAGGTGGGCTGGATATAACTAACTCAGGATGTAATGCGTTGGACTGGATATAACTAGCTCAGGGTGTAATGAGTTGGACTGGATATAACTAGCTCAATAGAGAGGTAGGTGGCGTATTTTGTGAGTGCAGTAATGAACTTTCAAGCTCATAATGTCATGTAATAAGTGAGTATTTTCACGTGAAGTCATGTGATCGGCTGCCATCTTTTATAGATATTATCACTGGCTCTGTCATTTTGTCATTCTGTATTCAGTCATTTTGTCATTCTTTATTCGCTCATTTTGACTTCTGTTTCCTTTATAGAAAGTGAAGTTATGTGGTTTGACAGAGAGGTTAAGGTTCGCATCCCAGTGGAGGAAAACTTAAATATAGGAACGAACGCGATTATTACCTAAATTTCGAGGGAGGGCTCGAGATGAGAATTTCTCTAATTGATTCATCGGTCATATCTGAATCAGGAAGATATGTATGTCTTTGCCAGAGTTTGAAGCTCGGATCCTGAGGTTGGCGTAGCCGGGGTTAACAAGCTCGGACCCCTCAGGTCAGGATTGAAGCTCGGACCCCCGGGAAAATCGGGGCCCTCCGGACTTTGGAGCGATGGGGGGGTTTCCCCGGCATGGTCTAGGGGGAAGGTTTGGTAATCTTCACGTCAAAGTCTTAGCCGGGACCCCCGGGCCTGGTCAAAGCTACGACGTCAGAGCCCCCCCTGGAACCCCCCCCCCTGTCATAAAAAAAGTATTCAAATCTAAACTTGCTGTACTACCTGTTGGGTTATGGATTGGGAAATTTGGGGAAAGGGTTTGCGTGGAGGGAGAGGGGAAAAAAACCAACCCTCAGTTCACCCAATGAGATTGAACCTCGATCTTCAAAAACCACGTCGTCTTCCGATATTTTCAAAATTTTTTTTTTCGAATGTAGAATCATTTGCACATGATGAGGTGTATGTGTAAAATCATTCAGAAAACTGAGAACTGGGCATTTGCTTGAAGGGAGAGGGGGAAAAAACCAAAACCCTCGTTTATCCTGACCGAGTTTTGGGAACCCCCGATCACCCTTGTTGGACAATCAAAAAATATGTTCAAAAAAAAGTTTTTATCCGAATGTACCATCATTTGCGCATGATGGGAGGGGGTTGTAAAAATCATTCAAAAGTACAAATTTGGGGGGTTTTGGGGAGAGGGGGAAAAAAAAACCCCTCAGTTAAAACCTTTTGACCAGGATAAATGAACCTCGATCATCCACCCTGGTAAATTTAAACCCAATATGTTCGAAAAAAAAGTTTTTATCCGAATGTAATCATTTGCACATGATGTGAGTGTGTGAAATAAATTTCAGAGTACAAATTGGGGAAATTTGGGGAAGTGGGCCCCGCATTTGCTTGTAGGGGGGAGTGGAAAAAACCAACCCTCAGTTCCCCGGGACCGAGATTTAAACCCCCGATCCCCCATCCTCCCCAAATTTCAACAATATGTTCGAAAAAGTTTTTTTTTTCCAAAAATGTACCATCATTTGCATATGATGAGAGAGTGAAAAATTTATTAGAGTACAAATTTGGGGAAAAAACCAACCCCCCCTTTGTTAAACCTGACTAAGATTTAAACCCCCCGATCCCCTCTTTTTTAATTTCCCTATACAAAATTTTGAATTTAATGTAACATGAAGTGGAATGTACAGTAGGGGGTAACTAATTATCAAATTTTTAAAAAAAATTGGGTTTTTTAATTTTTCCCCAAAAAAAAGACCTCTCGCTTTTTTCCCAATTTAATGAATGAATTTAGAATATAAAATTTTTGGTACATTTGGGAAATTTTGAACTACATTATCAAATTTTGGGAAAAGACATCTCGCTTTTTTTCAATATATTTTTCACAACCCCTAATGAAATGGGGATGAATAAGATATAGTAATTTGCCCCTGTATTAGTTTAGAGGAAGTAAACCCCCGCATTTGTTGGAAAAGGGGGAGGTTAAAAACCAAACCTCAGTTCACTTGCCGAGTTTGAAACCCCGATCACCCCTTTCCTTTGTCAATCAACAATATGTTCGAAAAAAGTTTTTATCCGGGAAAGTACCATCATTTCGCATGATGGGAGCGTGTGTTGTTTTTAAACATTCAGGTACCCGAGTATCCTCATTTGGGGTTTTTAGGGGGGTTTGGGGGAAAAAAAAAGCTCGTTCATTCTGACCCCAGATTCGAAACCTTGTTCTTCCAAACACTTTCCCACATCTTAGCTCCCCGGGACGGCCCTTTTGGGGGGGGGGACCCCCGGGGGGATGTTGTTAGGGTTCATTTAGAGCCAAAAAAAAAAAATTCATTTGGGCTTTGAGTTCCCTCGAGGAGGGGCAACCCAAACCCCCCACCCCTGCCATCAGCCCCACCCCCTCGTCATTTTTACTCCCCCTTCCCCCCCACATTTCCCCCCAGCCCCGTCCCCAGAACATGAAACCCTGTATTAAAGAGATTCCTAACCCCCCCCTTCCCCTCCCCCCAACCCCCTTTATCCCCCCCGCCCGCCCCCAGTATTTCCTACCTATAAACCCAGATGGGATGGGGGGGGGAAAGAACCCAAAAACTTCAAGGAAAAAGGGGGGGGGGGCCCCCCCCACCTTTCCCCCCCCCCCCAATTCCCCTACCTATTCCCCCCTTCCCCCCCCCCAGGGGGGGGGGAAAAACAAAAAGAGAAGGGCCCCGAAAAGGGGGGGGGGGGCGGGGGGGCCCGCCCGGGGGTTTCCCCCCATACGAGGGGGGGAGGGGGTGAAAGGGTTTGAGGGGAGGGGGAAATTCCCCTTAGTGTCTTTTTACATGAACTTCCTCCCAAAATTGGGCTGTCATTTTTTATTTATTGAATTTAAGAAATTTTTTTTTTGTTACGCTTTTGTAATTTTAGGGGCCCAACCCCGTCTTAAAAAAATTTAATAAAAAAATTAAAAAGGAAATAGAAATTCAAAACATTGCTACCCCTTTTCTAACCCAGGGTACTCGGGGTATTTACACTTTGGGGTAGGGGGTTAGAAAGTTAGACTTTAGGGAAAATGTACCATCAATTGCATGGAGGGAGATTAGCAAATCATTTAGGAATAAAAACCCTTCAGAAGCCTATATTTGCCCGGAATTCCAAAACCCCTTTTTTCCCCGCACCCTAAAACCCAAAATCAGATGGGTTTAGTGCCTTATTGCCTTAGTCCCCCGACGCGGGTTTTTTTGGCTATTATTTTTATATTTTATTATTATTATTATTATTATTAGCACCGCGTCTTACTCCCCTTTCGGGTTTTTACGCACTTACGTAATGTGTAGTAAAATTGTAGGGTGATTGTGAGATGAAATGAGGGACCTAATTTTAAAGTGGAATCCAAAAACCACGGGGGCCCGGCCTGGCATTGGTTTTTGTGAAAGAATAACGCATATAAAAAAAGTTTGTTTTTTTAAACACTTTATGGCCTCACGTCTGTTTTCGTGCCCCTTCCTGAGTCTGTCTGTATCCTTCCAAGGAGCTTTAAAGAGCACATTGTTGTGGTGGCTAAGATAGACTACATTGCCCCTTTGAACCCCAAATGACGAGGGGGGTTGGGTTTAAGAACCCCGGCTGGGTAAAATGCGGGGGGTTTTTCCCCAAACCTTCATGTCCATGCCAATGTTGGTGTATTCCCTCAAAAAGCAATTTGCCCATATTTAAACCTAAGATTTTTCCCGGGTTTAATTAAATTTTGTTACGTGTTAACTAAAAAAAACCCTGGGGGCCCTATATTTCTTTTGGGTCCCGTCAACCAATACCCCTTTAAAAAAAGTATTTTGGTACCTAAAAGAAAACCCTTTTGTCTTTAAAAAACGTGGAGTAAAATTTTAGCACAAAGTACTTCTAAGGTTTATTTATTAAAACTTTTAAAAAATTTTTTTTGGCATTCCGTAACGGGGTCTGTGATTGAAATTTGATGCGCTTTCTTTTGGGTTGTTTGGATCCTACCAGCTTTTTTAATATACCCCTTGATGGTTCTCGGAAAGCTTTGATTCACCTGTTGTGGGTTCTAGTTATTTTGGGCCCTTGTATTCAGGTGTCATATAAGTATACCCTGGTTTGGTTTGGAGAACATTAGAAAAAATTAAAAAAATATTTATTTGCGGCCAAAAATTGCCAATATTTCTCTATATTAGTTGTGTAATTTATGGGCATTGATAATATCTTCAAAAGTGATAGCTGCAGAAAAACGTGATTTGATGTACTCTATAAATATTTTAAAAAATTATTTTAGAAAAATTTAGTAATGACTTTAATGTTCTTCCTCCCCAAAATCATACTATGGGAAATCTAACGAACGTTTTTGATGTTTTTAAAAAAATTATTTTTTCCCACATGAAATAAAATTAATATGAAATGAATATTACATTAATTTTTTAAAATTAAGCTTTTATTGAGATACGTAATTGTGTTTAAAAAACAAAAGAATATATTTTGCCTGTACATAGTTATGCTAGAAATCGAATTAGTATAGATATCCCCCTAAATACCCCGTTTAAACTGCGAAAAAAAAGAGTCGGGGAGTTTAAAGTTGAGAAAACTGTTTTTGACCCTTCTCATTTAAAAAGCATGTATGAAATGTTTTTTTTCTTTAAAGAAAATTTAGTAAAAACTTTTTTTAATTTCTTCATCCATGGATGATCAGGGCGTTTTTTTAGAAGGGATTTTAAAATAATAGTTTTACAACCCTTTTTTTGTTTAAAAAACTCCCTTCGCTCTATTTGAAAATCAGGTGATGGGGCTGGCTGCCCTTACCCAAAAGTAAGCTACCCTTCAAAACATTTGGTTTCCCGGAGTTCCCCTATTGGTTAGTTTTAACACTGGTGACGGGCGTCAAGAAGCAAGGGGGAGGCATTTTTATAAGCAGCTTGTGCGTATGTAATATCAAACAGAACATAGTAATAATACAACAAAATGGGCAATCTAGACAGAGGGCAATTTCAGTCTGTAACAAAACACTAGCTCAGGCTCTCAGCGTAAAATTTTGTAAAAGAATTAAAAAAATGTATATTTTAAATCACAATAAATGAAGGTGTAATTAACAAAAAAAAATCGTGTAAAATTAAATCTTTACTAAATTTTAACAAATAACCACTAAGTAATCCTACAGTTAGAAATACTTATTATAAAATCGGGCATAGCCCTGTGGGAAACCAAAATACGTAGTAAGCCATGCACGGGTCGTCATTTATTTACAAACCGGTAACCTATAAAGTCACCCCCATACTCTCTTACCAACAAAACCCGTTTCCTCCCGATTGCCTCACAGGATTAAAAGTAAATCGGCCCCGGAGCTTTCTACTTCTAAACAAAATTTTTCAAGAGCCCCCATTTTTCCATGACAGGACAATAAAGGATTATATTGTTTCTGTGACCAGCAATTCCTTTTTTTGCCTGGATTTTGAAAAAAAATGAAAGGGATGGTCGAATCTCCTATTTGGGTACGTTTTTTATCTATAAGCTTGGAGAATTTACTTAAAAAATTGTTACATTTCATAATTTCTTTTTTTTCCTTTTCGTTCACTGGACAAAGGAAACATCGCACATGATTTTCAATTTAATAAAACTTAAAATTTCTCTGATTTTTTTTTATGTAAAGGGCGTGGATGGGCATCACGACCTGTACTCCAGAAGGACAAAAAAATGATCGCCTCGGGTTTTGGCGATAGAACACTACACCTTCTTGATCGCTGGGGTGTTATTGTAAGTAAGTTTTCCATTCACAGTTCACTAAGCTTGTCGAGCTACTGACTAGATCAGTGGTTCCCCCCTGGGGGGGATCGCCCCCAAGTGGGGGATTTGGGTTATCAGGGGGCAAAAAATAAGTGGGGGGCCCATTTGGGGCGATGAGTATTCAAAGGGGGAAAAAAATTTAAAAAAGTATGTCAGTAGAAGGTTTCCCGGGGAGCACGATTTACTGGCTATTTCAGCCGGGAGTTCACAGCACTCACCCCTCTTCACAGTCCCCTACCTTTTTTGTTCAGCGTGACCCACTGGGGAAATCAACCCCCTGCCCAAAAACAAAACACTTGCCATTGACCCACATTCGTCTTTTAGTCTTTACTAGCCTTTGTGGCCTCAATTAGTTTTTTTGCGTGTCTTTTCGGGTTTTTGTGCGTTTGTTTTGAAGTGTAGAAGTTCATGCACAATGAATTCAAAAAAGAAGAAGTGTCGTCAATACTCAGCTGATTTATTTAAAATTCGGTTTTATCACGTCACCGAAAAAATGTGCAGTTTCCACTTTTGTCTTTTGTGTGATAAAACATTTACAAAGTAATGAAGCCATAAGCCTTTCGTGAAGGGAAAGATCATTTATCAAGAGTACACAGTGATAAAGTGAGTTAAAGAACTTAGTTATTTTCAACACCTCAAAGCTAAAGTTTGTTAAACGGCCTAATGTGAGTGAATTATTTAAAAAACGCAGCAACCGATCTTGACAAAGGTCTTCTTGCTTTTACGAGGTGTCTTTATTGATCGCTAAATGTGGTAAACCTCACACAATTGGCGAAACTCTTGTTTTAACCGGCTACCAAAAAATTGTTGAAATCATGCAAGGCGAGGGCCCTAGTAATAAGATAAGTCAATTGGTTCCTTTGAGCAACAAATACTGTTTCCGGCGAATTGACGAAATGGCCACAGACGTTGAATCCAAAACTCACCAATTTGTTGAAAAAAGTAAATTTGCATTGCAGATTGATGAATCAACTGTGATTGATAACAAAGCAATTTTATTAGCTTATGTAAAGTTTATCAATGAACAAAAGGAAATTACCGGGAAATGTGTTTGCTAGAACTTTGATCACTGATACGAAGGGATCGTCAATTTTTAAATTTGGTACAAGATTATTTTGAGGAAAAAGAGATTCCCCTAACAAACGTGAGCGCTTGCGCAACAGACGGTTACTCCTGCCATGTCAGGTCATCATGCTGGGTTTCTTTTCCACCTTAAGAAAGAAGTGCCAGAAGTCTCACTATTCACTGTGTCAATTCATCGTCAAACACTTAGCTGCGAAAAAAATTGAGTGGTGTCCTTCATGAAAGCCTAAAACTGGTTATTACTGGTGTCAACCAAGATTAAAGCTAATTCCCTCAATGACCGTCTGTTCCGACAACTTTGCGATGAAAATGATGAGGAATTCGAACGCTTGCTTCTAGTTACGGGGGGGGGGGCCGTGAGGTTTGGCTTTCCAAAGGAAACTGTTTGCGCCGTTTCTTCGAATTATTTGACACGGTTACTGAGTTTCTCGACATGTCTGTTTCCTGTTTTAAGTGGAGAATTTGAAGCAACGCAAGTTGGAACTTGCGTACCTTTCAGATATTTTTGAAAAAATGAACGAAGTCAATAAAAGGCTTAAAGGGAAACAAGATGAACCTTATCAAGGCCAAAGGAATTATTTCATCATTTTATCGCCAAGTTTGATATTTTACTAGGTAAATATTGGCCGTAAAGAGCTGATTTCAGTTTCCGACCCTTAAAAAGTGTCGTGTCAGCTAACGGGGCTCCTGAACTCCCAGAAGACAAATCCTAATCTTTACTGATCACCTTGACCAGTTTAAAAACTGACATGGAATTAAAGATTTGAAGATTTGACCAAGTTACAAATTCCTGATTGGATTCTAGATCCATTCTCGTTTGAAGCTGTGGATAAGCTTGATAACTCTTTGCAGACAGAGTTTCTAGATTGAAGTATGACTGTGAGGTGAAATTATTTTTTCAAACAGAGCGGTTACGAGTTAGGCTGTGTGAAGATTATGGACACTTATCCACAACTGTGGGGACAAACTGAACCATTTCTCATCTCGTTCCCGTCAACAAATTTAGTTGAAAAAAGGATTTAGTTCTGTTGTCCAGCTCCTCACAAAACAAAGAAATAAGTTGGACATTTGCCTCAAAGGAGACTTGCGCCTGAACTTGACGAACATAAAGCCCGGGTATTCAAGCTTTAACTGAAATCCACCAAGCACAAGGCAGCCATTGAAAAGGTAAAATAAAACAATAACAAAATTTCAAACTTTCAAAACTTTCATTTATTTTTTCAAATTTTAATTGTCAACTTTCTTAATTTTTCCAGTTCCAATTTAAAAATGAAAACATGTTACTCCCGTTTTTTAAATGTACATCAATGATCTTAGTTAATTATTTCACTTCTTTGTTATTTAAAAAAATCTGTAAAAATGTACATTTTTTAAATATTTTATTCAAGAGTGACCGGATAAAATGCTTTGGTTGGGTTTTTAAAATACGGTAGTAAAATTTTTATAATAATAAAAAAGCTTTTTAAATTTAAACCTTACTTCAAATTAAAATTAGGCTTTCAATGAAAATGAAAAGGGGGCGATAGCCGATAGGTGTTAGTCAACCTCCAAAAAAGGGGAGATGGGCCAAAAAAGGGTTGGGGAAAACCACGGGAAATAGACCCAAAATATTATTTTCCCTCCCCACCAAATAAATAATATTATATTTCAATTACAGTGTGTTTTCTTTTTTAAGTCAATAAATATGATTTCTCTTTTAATATGCGTTTTCTTTTAACTTTTTTTATTACCCTCCCCAATATGTGGTTACTTTTTAAAATTATTTTAAAATTTTAAAATAGTGTTTTCTCTGGGTTTTATTACTCAAGTAAATTTATGTGCTTTTCTGCGATAATATTTTTAAGGGCAAATTTTATGTATTTCCCCAGGAAAATTAAATAGGGCTAACCCATTCTCTGTGAAGTTATTATGTCAATATTTTGTTTGCTATGGGATTATGTCGATAAGCTTTTCTTTGGGCTTTAAATTCCCAAGTCAATAATGTGTTCTCAAAAACATATATCCCTTTTAAAAAAAATAAAAACCCGTTCAAAAAAGAGGAATACTATTCATTTATAGCCAAGAATAGATCAAACACAAGAACAAATTTGACTAGTACCCGTGACGGCTTTGAACCAAAAATAGGTTGTCCACAATTCAAAAAATTCAAAAATTATAGTATAAAACACTTTTAATATATCGTCCCTATATATTTACATATAGTTTTACTTAGGCTAATATTTCACAGCATTACGGGGGGTGTAAAGTTTCCCAAAAAAAAAAGTAGGATTCGATTTTTAAAAAAAAGAAAAATCCTATTATACAATTACAAAGTTTTGACGGGAAAAAATTTAAAGCAAAAAAAAATACCAATTTGTAGTCAATTACTGCCCCTTTTTCTGAGCTGGTTTTTTTACTTTTAACAAATAAACCCATTTTTTGGGAAAATAAAAAAAAAAATATAATTAAAAAACATCTAAAATTATTAAAAAACTTTTTATTTTGCTGGTGCAATCATAAAAAATTTTAAGCACCTTAGAATAAAAAAAATCAGAAAAAATAAATTAAAACATTTTTTTAAAAAACACCCAAAAATTTTTAATTTTTAAACGCCCCCAAGCTATTTTAAAATTTAAAAACTCCATTCTTTTTCTTTAGATTTTGCGAATTTCTCAATAAATTTTAAAGTTGAAATGTTCATAAAAAAGTTTCTCTCGACAGACGGCATTGCAAGAGCTGACTCCTTTCCTGGTGCATGCTATTTCTTAAAAATGTTTTGACACGTTTTAGTGTAAAAAAAACATCTTTCTGCTTCTGCCGTTGTCATAAGGATTGTTTTTAATATTTTAAAAGTTTTAAGCTTTTCTTAAAAAATGTTACTTAAATTGGTTTCTTTTTTAAAATTTGGAGAACAGAGTTAAAGCGTCAGTCACATCTCGAAATTCATCCCCGCAAAAATTTGGTACTTAGCTCTGGGGCATAGGTTTTTTTGCATTTTTAAAAGGGGGTTTATGAATGTATTGTAAAGTTTTTAAATAGTTATTCATGAAAACAATTTAAAATAATTAGAAAACTTTTCTAAACAAAAAAAAAATTTTTCAGTAAAAGAGACCGGGTTAAAGTTTAAATCTGTATTTTTGCTTGAAGTGAGGGACGTCAAAACCCCCTTTTTTTGCCTCTTTCTTAGGGGTGTGGTTCATTTCTTTAAAGCTTTTTTTTTTTTTTTCATCAAGTTTCATCAGTTATATTTTTTTCATTTTTTTTTTTGGGAAAATTTTCCTCTATGAAAAAATCTATTTTGTTTTTTACAAACGCTGGATAAAGTTTCTTTTTTTTTGCAACTAGTTATACAATTATTACTTTGAGGCATTTTTTATAAAAAAAAGTTAGCCAAAATATAAAAACATCCCCTCAAAATGTTCTCTTCAGCCCAGACGCTTGTTCAATTGTAGCTATATGTTTAAATTTTCATTCTCGTTTTATTTTTCCATGCACTTGATAAGTTCTTTTTCTGTATTTGCAAACTGTGTTTACTGTTCGAAATGAAAGGGCCCCTCTTTTATGTGCTGACTGTGGGGAAAAGTTTATCCACCTTCGTCTAAAAACACGTTCTTTGAAAGGGGAATTAGAAAAAAATGTACAAAAAATTTTTCCCAAACTGGCGAAAAAAAATAGGACATTTGGATTAATTTAAGCTACATGTTTCTTTATTAAAATTTAAATTGATGTTTCATGGGCAGTGAAAATAAGCACGTTTTTGGATAGCTCTACTTTATTTTAGCCTGAACACCCTTGGGGGAGATCACTCATAACTGAAGCACCTCATATGATTGTGCTTTAACTTTTGAGGGGAAAATTTTTACAAAGATGAAGCGTCATAAAATGAGGG
>JBCFYV010005927.1:0-14979 GCA_039000515.1 Timema cristinae | reverse complement strand
GTAAAATGCTAAGACAGGCTACGAATATTACGTGTAAAGACTCTAAAATATAAGCTGCAGCAGAAATTGAATTTATCAGTCTCATTCTTGAATGTCTACAAAAGTGGGTTTTAATTATGGCTGTCATCCAAACCACTTATGAAAACATATGGGCAATGAACAACATGGTTTTTCCTACGATATCTCGGAAACAAATAAAGCAACTACTCATTGACAACATTGGTGATATTGAATTCCACCGACCAGCTCGAAGAAACTAATCGGAAATGGTTTTTTTATGTGTTTTTAACGATGCAATATATCATTGTGGTAATGATACGGATGTGAACATGAGGTGTATTTATGATGCAGCTCTTTTACTCCGAAAGTGCATAAATTACGCTCAACAATGGAAATTCACAGGAAAAATGTACACACCTAAGGACCTCATTCCACTTTGAGTGTATGCATTATTTAGATGGCTTATTAGTGGGAGGGAAGAAATAATTTGGTCAAAAAGAAAACAAACCACGGTAAATAAAGCAGCCGTGATTATCTCACAAACTTTTAGGCTATGACATACAATGTGAGGCAAGTGTACCGTTGATGTACTGACAATGTGCAGCCAATACATGAAAGGCCTCAACTAGTTTCCATAGGAATGGCAATTTACCAAGCCACTAGAAACAAAAGTATTGTCAATCTGCTTAATGGATTGGGCTTCTCGAACAAGTATAACTGTCTTCTCGGGTATGAGGCTCAAATCGCAGTCTGTGATATGGATGATGTCTGGAGGAATAATGGAGTGTAGCTACCTGCAAATATGGTCAAGAGCCGATATATATTTTCCGCAGCAGACATTGTTGATTTTATGGAGGATAACTCTAATGGAAAAAAACATTAAACATGCCACAGCGCTGGCCATTTATCAGTGAAAAGAAGCAGATGACAGTACACACATTTTTCAACTGTGGAAAGTTCTGTAAATTGTGCACTGTAAATTCCTGACTGTTCAACTGTTATTAAAGAATGTTTTATGCCATCTAAATGATTCTGAAATTCAAAACTTAACCTGACTTCAGCCTAGCTTCTGTAGTCAACCCTGATATTACCGATATGAAGGCATGTTTTATAGGGAAACATTCCACAATATCAGAGGTGCTTCTCTGCAAGATGGCACACAAAGTGTAAGTGAAGACATAAATGGTAATTCAAATATTCCATCATGGTCCACCTTCAATTCTTATAATCACAGCTTTGCCAATAACTGCAGTTCATGTTACCTCACTGATACCTGCACCACCAACAAAATAGCCATATTAACTGTTCTACTTCAATTACCAAGTATTAACTATCTAGTATGTGGCCACAAAAAGCCAATGCTTTGCCCGGATTTCATGCCTTCTATGGCTGTAATACCACAGGCAAAGGAAAGTTAGGAATGTGTTGAATAGGGAATAGAAAATTTGTCTGAAAACTTTATATGCCATTATCTACAGTTTTGACAGAGGGAGAAGTAAGATAGTATATTAAAAAAAAACGGAATCTGAAAAGATGCCACCAAAGTAGACTGTTCTAAAGTTCTCTATATTGAGGGGTATTTATCAGTGCATAATTTGGAACAATGATTTTACTGCTCATCCAAATATACCATCTCCTGAACCGAACTATGGTTAATAAGCTAGTAATGGTTATTATGTCCCGAAAATTACAGACATGCCACCTCCACGTTCAGAAATATTAGAGATCATAAAATGAGTTAGAATATTGTTTGTAAATGCTGTCTTATAATTCTAAGTCGTCACAATCACCGTCTTCATCATCATGGGAATAAAGAGTGCATGTTATGTCTTCACTTACACTTTGTGTGCCATCTAGCATCGATATATGTGTGTGTGTGTACAAATGATGAGTCTCAGAAGTGTGACAACAGTAGCACTCTTTATTCCCATGATCTTGAAAACCAAACTGTCTCTCCAAATTGTGATCCTGTTGCCGGTGATTGTGACGACTTAGAATTATAAGACAGCAATTACAAACAATATTCTAACTTCTGACATCATCCAGTTAAGAGTGGGCTAAGTGACAGAACAGTTAATTCAATACACGATTGTCCTTGTTTACACTAAAATAATTTTTTCCCCCAATTCGTCAGCTTAACCTCAAACTTCTTGACATATTTTTGTAGGGTTTGCTAAAGTAAAAATGTAGGTGAAAATAACTCGAACTAATGATGACCTTATAAAAGAATGTCATGAATTGAACAGTCGCAATTAATTCTGCAACGCTGGCTGCAACATTAAAGAACAGTGAGCACTGGTCCATACGTATGAATTATCTTATTTTTATATTAATAGATACCCGCCTCGGTGGCGTAATGGCTAACGCTCTTGTCGTGTTGCGCTCGACTGCTGAGGACGGGGAGATCGAGGTTCGAATCTCGGTCGGGTGAACTGGGGGTGGTTTTTCCTAGATGGTTATCCACTCTCCCTCCACGAAAATTCGGGTTCACTTCCTCTAATTAAACCTTCCCAATCCCTAATCCATTATCGTAATTAGTACTTAAAGCGTATAACCCGCAAGACGCGGTGCTAAATATTATTATTATATATTATATATTAATAGATAAGAGGTGAAGAGGGTATAATTTAGCGAAAATATACCCACTTTTCCATTAAGAAAGAGTTGAAATCATTGTGTAAAAATTCCTTAGTGGCCTTTAATAAAACTTGAAATTTGACAACAGTTTTAAAATAGTATGTAAAATTAGTAACTGAAATAAGCGACAGTAAAAAGGATTTTTCTTATTTTTAAAAGAGATAATTTTAATATCTAGCCTGTATATTTAGTGCTACATATTTTTAATTTTTAGCACTACGTTATACCTACTAGAAAGTTACTACCCGCTCGCGTTATACGCATATATACTAACTTCGCTAATGTGTTAAGGGATGAGTAAGGTTGAATTTAGAGGAGCTGCATCCGATTTTTTGTGGAGTGAGAGTGGAAAACCACTTATGAAAATCCACCTTAAGTCAACCAACTGGAATCGAACCCCGATGAATGGTCTCGACGTTTAAGGTGTCGGGTGGAGAGTGATGGATAATTATTTCGTACAATTTCAAACTGTTTCAGAATATTTTGAGGGATGTGTGGTAAGCAGGAAGGACATATCGTTTAAGGTACAAGATACAAGCCATCAGGTATAAAGGAGCGGGTGGTAAGATGATGGATACATCGTTTAAGGTACAAGATCTAAGCTGTCAATGTTTAAAGACCGGCTGGTAGGCGAGGTGGGTGGTAAGAGGATGGATTGGAGCTGGATAGGATAAACACGGTCATGATTGAGTTAGACTACCTCTTGCTCAGGATGGATACAGGAAGTCGTATGGCTTAAAGGAGGTAAGAGTACAGGATGGGGACTGGAAGTTGTGGAGATCAAGGCTGGGGGTAGGAGACTGGGAGGAGAGGAGCGATTGGCGGTGATGGTAAGAGAATGGGATGAAGGCTGGAATTTAGACTATAGGGTTGAGGGGGGCTGCAAGGGGCAGAACGACAAATTTAGGGACATAAGGTACTCTTGTGTAATTTAAAACCTGTTAGGTTAGGTTAGGTTAGAGGAGAAAGTGATCCACCCCATCCAATGTGGCGGATCAATGTTATTATTATTATTAGCACCACGTCTTACTACCCGGTCGGGTTATACGCACTTACGCTAATGTGTAATGATTGGGTGATTGTGAGATGAAATGGAGGACCTACAGTTTAGCTTGGAATCCGAACCACGGTGGAAGCCTGTCATTCCCCACATTCACAAGTTGTGATTAATACACATCATTTCAGAGATGAAGGAAGAGTTTGGTAATCAGATAAATTTGTGCCGGGACCGAGGATTGAACCCTGGACCCCCAACATAAGTCCAGCACCTTACCCCTAGACCACCAGGTCATCTGTGTTAATGTTAACCTTATGGGAGAAAGTAGTCTATAACTGTCATTTAAACCACTTCTATCTTGTTATAACTTTGTTAGTTTTGAAAATACTTTTCTGTCACTTGAGCTACTCTTAACTGAATTCATCTCGAAGTTTGTCGAGCAATTGGTTCTCGTGTCGGTCGCTAGGCTGTCTCTCACTTTGTCCTCTTATATGGGAGCTTGTCTATCACATGGTTCAGTTCGCGTCAATCACTTGGTCCATGTCATTTCTGGGTGTCTGGCAGTTGGCCTTTTTACAGATTTGTCCTCTCGTGTCGATCGCTTGGTTGTCTATCACTTTGTACTCCTCCTATACATGAGCTTGTCTAGCAGTTGGTCCAAGTCATGTCGGCCACTTGACCCACCCAGCCTTCCAAATAATTTTTATAGCTTTTCGAGCAGTTTGTTGTCTAGAAGTTTGTATGGTGCTGGAAAAGAGTATAAAAATATATATTTAAAAATGCTTACAAATATGTAGTTTGTTTGCTAAAACACAGTTTTTAAATTTGTAAAATTATTATATTATTATTATTATTTCATCTTTAAAGAATTCAAGTGCAAGTAGGTAAGCCTATTATGAATGTATGTAGTATGAATGCTTTATCTATTTATTTATGTTTGTTATAAACTGATACGTGATGGTTGATAGTGGACTCAACTAATTGAAATTCAAACGTAATGAATTGCAGCTTATCGAACTTTATAATGTTATGTAAAATCCATATTTGCACAGATGAGTTTTATTTATTTTTTGTTTGTGCACCATAACTGTACCACTTATTACTACCCGTTCAGGCTATTGGGGTAGGAATTGAAAAGGATTTAAAATAAATGTACCCGCATTTGTGGGAAAGCAGAGTAGAAAACTATTGAAGGAAAACCACCCTTAGAAATAGGACTATTTAAAAGCCTCACTACACTATTATGTTTGTTCAATCAATACGAATATCCATTGTGATACAATACTTAGCTGGAGCACTTCATTCCTGTGCCAACAAAAGGATTTGCAATTAATTCACGACAACAACAGATAATGTTACTATAGAAAAGTATTGTATGCAGTTAAGACCCCGCAATGATTGGTTGTCGGTTATCTTTAAAGACCTCACCCTTGCCCTTATTCTCACTACGATCTGCCAGTTGGACGCTTCCACATGAGTGGAAATATAAAATAGCACTGTCATTCAGTTTCACTTCACATGGATCTAAACAATATCAACTTCGTGAATGTCTTAAGCTAATTGAATACAGAAGAGCAAAAACCATTATGATGTTGTAAATAAAATTATGAAAATAACATCTTTTAGATGACTGAATAAAGATAAAGCCTTTTTCAAAAGAAAGTAACATAGCCCTATTGGGCGGCATCATGCAGTGTGGTTTCAGCCAGGTACTCTACTGATAATAGCATCATTCACGTGAATGAATAAAGGAAAGTCTTTTTTCAAAATCAAATTACATATCACTGTTTGGACGACAACATGTCATTCAATTTCATCCATTTGCACACCAGTTTTCTGTTAGATTTTTTAAGATTATAAATAGGCGGGTTTTTGCGGTTGACCTTATATCGATGTTTATGACCATGGCGTTTTTGTGGTTGACCTGATATCGATGTTAACTGAATGTTTATGACCTAGACGATACCAGAGCTTGATTTGGTAACGCTTATCTTGATCAGACTAAACAGTATGGCTACGACTAAAGAACCGAGAATTTGTGCACCAATTTCAAAACAGCATCACTTCTTATGATGTATTCAAACGAGTATAACTTTGTAGTCAATGGATTTTAAGTTTTTGTAAATTAAAATAGAGAGCAATTACTAACTAGAAATACAAGACAGTAAGTAGGTATTTAAAAACAGTTTAGTTATGGATGAAAAAAAGTTAGTACTACATTATGATCTAAGCCTATTTATTATATTACATACGTACTTCATGTTTTCTTAAGGTTAATTTTGGGAAGATATGCTAAGCTTGATATGTTGGGTAAATATTAGGACTAGTCAAAATAAGCACCAATCTAACTAAGAATAAAATTAAATAGCTCATTTCCGTCGATTTGAAGTACATGTGGGATGAAATAAATTCATCTACCAGCTGTTATATCTGCTCTACCCCAACTGCCACTTTTGTTTAAGAAAAACATCTCAAAATCGTTTTCACGCTTCAACTTGGTTAGAACCACTTGGTCGATAATACTCGATACAAGGACGTAACCAAGTCAATCGCTAAAACTCTCCTAAAGATTATAAATGTTATCTAAAGATATAACACATAATATGAGAAAGTTTGTGTGATTGTGTTTACTATTTATTTTTTAAATGTTTTCAGTCTTTGATTATAGTTTCTGACCATCATAGTAATAGGATTGCTTCTCATTGAACACAGCTGCATGGGTGTTCATTCTCCCATTCTCCCTTCTTTGCTTTCCTTGCCAGCCATGGGTAGGGTGTAATGCAGCTCTCAACCTCTTTCTAACGAAAATATGGTAAATATTTACAAATGAGATACCTTAGTATCAAACCGTCTTTCATGTCGCAGGTGTTCTACCACATTATGCTTACCTTAAATTGTTTTCCGATCTTATTTAACCAGATAGAAAATGTTGTATAATCGTATATTCTAATATGCCGAACAACTACCGATTTATAAAGATATTTTTTCATGCCTGGAATTCTATCACTGTGCACGGTTTAGACCGAATGACACGATCTCTTCCAACAGGATTATGTTATTTTATTTTGAAAATGGATTTACCTTTATTCATTCATGTAAAAGATGTTACTTACATAATCTGATTTACATTATTATAGTTGTTTTCACTCTTCTGCTCTACTGCATCCGATAAGCTTACGTCATTCGCAAGGAAGATATTTATATCCATGTGAAATTGAATGACAGTGCTATTTTCTATTTGAAAAAGAATAGTACCATTGTTCACTCAAACGGAAATGTCCAACTGGAAGGTGATTTTGATCATGACCCATGAGGGCAAGAGCGCGGTCGTCAAGATAACCAATAATCATTCCATGTGGGGGTATTAACTGCACACAATACCTTCCAAAGGTAACATTTTCTGGCATTGTCTTTCACTAAGGTCAAATCCTTTTCTTTCTGGCAAATCCTTTTGTCACCCAGCTCGGTATAGTTATTGGAATGTATCACAGTTAATATTCACGTTTGATTGAACAAATAAAAAATGGGGTTAGGCTTTAAAATCTTTCTTCTCTCAGTACACCTGTCTGGAATTCGTACGCCGATCTCTCAGACATCAACAATCCAATCTAGCACAATAGTGACGGCTTAGATCGTACAGCCATCAAAGTTTAACTGAATTGAAACTGAGCATGCTTTTATAAATTTTTATTGATGGTTGCCAGAAGGTCGTCGTTAGCGAGGAATACAAGGGGAATCCCCCGCCATTAATATACTAAGTGGGGCATACTCATATTACTAGTAAGTAATGGATTGTTTTATTCATAAAATTGAAAATTCCATTTGGAGCAATGCATTAATAATTAAGGTAGCTTTTAATATAGTTTACATAATTAAACAGGTTTTCATATAATTCGTGTTACCCATGATTACGCATATAAAAATGCATTTTATCTCCAACAGTACTCGCATGTTCTAACGTTTCAATCTTGTGTGCATCTAGTGTGCTTTGTCAACTATAGGATTTTAAAATCGAACCATAATCGGGTGTATTGAAGGTGGATTTTCCTACATTGTTTCCCTCTCTCCTTTCAAGCAAATGCATGTTCATTTTTATGCATTCTATTCACCTCATCCCATCCTTATTAGTGTTTTAATAAGGACTGCCCAACAGGAACTAAGACATGAAAATAAACATAAACATTCGGGACTTTGCAAACTGCTATACAAGTTGTAAAACCATTTTGAAGGCTAGGTGGGCCAGGTGGTCAACACGATTTGAACTAACTGATCAACAAGCTTATGAATAGGAGAATAAAGTGATCTACAACCAACTGGTCAACAAAATGAAAACACATATTTCAAATATTAGGTAGGTCAAGTGGTCGAAACGAGTAAGGTCGTGTTATAGATATACAACTTGTTGACAAAATTATATAAATAATGTAAGATTGGCTGGGAAAAGTGACCGACACGACTTGGATTAAATGGTCGACAAACCTATGCGTGGAAGGACAAAGTGATAGACAACCAAAATGATCGGCACTAAGAGGGCCAACTGGTAGATAAACGTCTACTCGAGCTAACTCCATCTAAGAGTGGGCATAGTACTAACAAATTATTTTATTGTCAACAAAGTGTTCGACAACGAAGCATTAAATGGAAAAGAACATGTAAAATTGAACAAAAATGATTTTATTTGAAATATATTGAATATATTTTCTTTTCTTAGCATCGTGCCTTAATAATTCTTAAGATTATACGCATAGCTATTTTCTATTTACGCTAATAAGTTAGGGATGACAAATGTTGAATCTAGAGGATGCATACCCTCATTCGCGTGGCAGAAGTGTGGAAAATCATTTAGGAAAACCATCCTTGGTATACCTGACCAGGATTCAAACATCGATTTTTCTATCTTCTAGGCTATTGCGAGAATTACACCCATGACCACGCGTCCACCGAAACAGGTTAATATATATATATATATATATACTAAATACCCACATCAGTGGCGTCACTCTTGAACTATACTGTATGACCAGGATTGGGGATATCAGGGTTTGAATTCTGGTCTGATATACTGAGCTGTTTTCATAAATGCGTTTTCACTCACCCTCCATGCAAATGCTTCTACATTTCCTCTAAATTCTAACTTATTTATTCCTAAATATGCTTAGAGCTCGTATGGGTAGTGAT
Organism: Timema cristinae; assembly: GCA_039000515.1. NCBI lineage: Eukaryota > Metazoa > Arthropoda > Insecta > Phasmatodea > Timematidae > Timema > Timema cristinae. Next base: position 6,167 of record JBCFYV010005927.1, on the reverse strand, counting down.
AAGCGAAGGAAAACAACAAATATATGATTAAATTTGTCTTCTGGCTTCTAGATCATTGTCTATGACAGAGATTGTCGACAAACGCGCCGCAAGTACAGCGGCAGTCAAAAGCATACATAGCGATTGATTGCCATGTCCCAGTACTCTCCATGCGTGCACTATATGACCTCTATCGCACTACTGGGCAACATTATTTACTATGCCTTGCCGCCGACCCAAAGGAATGTAAGGCACAGATGTGCTACATCATCTCACTCTTTAGACATGGAAATAAAATACCTAAATCACGACTACTTTCAGTACTTTCATGTTGTTTTCGAAACGTAAGGTCTAACACATATTTACACAAACGTACTTTATACTTAGATTTACTCAAATAATCGTGTGATAATGTTCGTCATCCGCAAATTACCTGACACCTTGTGTGTGTGTGTATATATATATATATATACATAGATAAATCACAAATACAATTAACAAATTAACTATAATTAATGGAAAAAAGAAACTAAATCAAAGCGAATCACATAAAACAAATTATTTTCCAATACATTATTTTCAGCATAATAGTGATATTTATCCATCGATCAGAGGACTGAACAAGGATTCTTCAGAATATTGTTGAATTTGTGATGCTTATTAAAAAATTTCCCACATGTTTTATTTGGACCATAAATGTAATTTTAAGCTTTGAAGGCACTCTTGATCATGATCTCAAAGGGTTGTGGTAGCCATTTATAAATATCCACCAATCACCTTGGCCGCGAATAATAATCGTGGTGATAATTATATCGTTTTATTTCACTTATATCTCCTAAATAAATTTGGAATAATCCATTATTATCATAAAAAATCAGGCGTGAGTTTTGAAAAGGGCGTAAGTTACGCATGAAGCTTAATTAACAGACGGCACTATTGAAGAATGTGTTTATTTTATATTTAGGACATTTTCTCCCTTAACTTAGGAAAACATTTTTGTATGTTTCAAAATAATAAGAATTGGTTAACAAAGTATATTTCAAATTGCCTAGTTTGAATGTGATTAAACTTAAAAGTACACGATTGTGTATTAGCGTTTTAAATCGCATTGGTATATATTATGTCAAAAAATTATATTCTTGTCTAAAATGGCCAGAAAATATGAAACACAAAATGGTGTAGGGTAATTATTCCGCTCTTTATTGATTATATTTCAGCAATCTCGCTTTGATACAATAATCACTTCAAAATATCCCAACAAGCTTATCTTGCTGATCCACTGAGATGAGCAACATAATCTATATTCATTACAAAGTCATCCAAAGTTTTCTGGTGTAGGGAAGGCATTGTTGGTTTGTTTTTAAAAAAATCCCTGCCCTCAGATGTTTAGGTTATTATGCATTGCGTAAGACATGATATTTCAAAGAGATATAAGTTTGTGAAACATCTTAAAAGTGTCAATTTTTCTGGATAAAGAGGGCTTACCTGGCCTTGTTTATGATTTGTTCTGCATTGTAGGAATCGTATAACATAATGATTAACTTCTTACTATCCGCTTTGGTGTCCGTGTGGACTAAGGTGATACTCTATCAATAGACTAGTGTCGATGACGCGGAGATCGTGATTCGATCCTGGTCGGATATAATGAAGGTTGTTTTTACTAAATGGTTTTCCGCTCTTTCTCCCTTCAAATGTGGGTACACTTCCTCTCAATTAAACCTTAATAATCCCTAACAAATTAGCGTAATTTATACATAAGCATGTAATCCGAATGGGTAGGAAAATGCGGTGCTAAAAGAACTTCTTACCATCGGAACAAGCAAGCAGTGCATCGCTCTCTCTTTCTCGTCTTCTGCACCTGCGATTGTGGTAACGTTTATAAACATATATTGGGTGTTTTCCTGTAGCAGACCTTGTCTACAGTAAATCAAAGGACAGTTTATTTGAGAATTCAAGCTTGGTCCTAGGAACTTTTGAGATTATTTGCTAAACCGTCCGTGGCATGCAGAACAATTCTAGTATCCGATATCTATTTAAACTATGATGTAGTAATTCTGAGGTTGGTTGAGTGTGTGACACTTTAACAACTTTGCCAGGATAGTGAGCATAACATACTAATAAACTTATAATATGAAACAAATCTATCTTATTTTCATCCAATGTGAATAATTATTGTAATTATTTAATGTTTTTAATTCTAATTTGACATGTCTGCAGGTGCCTTCATTAGTTTTTTAATTGTGGAAGCCTTCAAGCTATCGGTTTTGTACGTGTCAAACACCACATCCACGTGACATACAGCGTGTGTAAATTTATTTCCTAAAAGGGATAAGATTTTATTCTTATTCAGGAAATAAGCCAAATAGTACCTGTACAGGTTTAAGTAAATATAAGATAAGAGAGGTATCCAAATTGAACACTTACAAATATGAAACCAAGTGTTTTGTCTCCATATTTTATGGTATAATTGCTAAGCATATGGCCGTGTGATACTGACATTCCCAAATAATAAATGTGTCAATTAATAATTTGGATCTAGTTTTGGAATGAATGAGGGTTCAAATGAACATTGGGAGAAAAGTTTCACTTCCTTGGATGCATTTAATACCTTTTATTTTCTTTATTAACTTTTCTGAAGATGCTGAAATCAAGAAGGTTTGAAATCGACAAACTCATATGAAATGTACAATCGGCCTCTACAATATTATAGCCATAAAGTACCAAAGTTATGCACAAAGCCCAGTCCCCCTATTGTATCTCTATGAAAGTTTAAACCAGCATTTTCAGCCATGCTGGGAATTGAACTCTGGACATTTGGCTCAGTGGTGACCTGGTGGTCTAGGGGTAAGGTGTCAGACTTCTATGCTGGCGGCCGGGGTTCAATCCTCGGTCCCGGCACAGATTTATCTGATTACCAAACCCTTCCTTCACCTCTGACAAGATGTGTATTAATCACAACTTGTGAATGTGAGGAATGCCAGGCCTCCACCGTGGTTCGGATTCCACGTTAAACTGTAGGTCCTTCATTTCATCTCACAATCACCCAACCATTACACATTAGCGTAAGTGCGTATAACCCGAACGGGTAGTAAGACGCGGTGCTAATAATAATATTAATAATAATAATAATAATAATTTGGCTCAGTGGACAGACATGCTAACGCCTCACATAAAGTGGCCTGTTACAGACAGGTGATTCCATAGACGTCTTGTCTTGACCATTGACGCTAGCAACGTGGCATAGATTAAATCAAAACTTGATGTGCCTCACTGTTCAGTCATCCTTGTATCTTTCCATCGCACTTGCACCGGCCGCTTCACCCTCCCTCTCTGCTGCCGGTCCGGCCCACAGTCCATGTTGTCTGAGCCGTCCGTGACGACTCCAACTCTGCTCACAGCGCCAGCGCTTCCTATTGACCGACCGATCAGCTTGCTCGACTGTCTGGGCAAGTTGTTCGAGAGACTAATAATGACGAGACTGACCCGACATGTTCGCGAGGGGGGCATCTTGGTGGACGAGCAGTTCGGCTTTCGGGCGGGACACGCTACGTCTCATCAACTTGTCCGGCTCGTGGAACAGGTTACGAGGAACTTCAACATCAACAGGCTGACTGGTGCTGTCTTTCTTGACGTGGCAAAGGCCTTCGACCGTGTTTGGCACGAGGGTCTCCTTTTCAAACTCCTCTCCCTGAACCTGCCCTTCTACCTAGTTAAGGTTGTTCAATCTTATCTTTCCCATCGCACCTTTTCCACTACCTTTGGGAACGCCACCCCCCAAGTCAGAAGCATCCGGGCTGGAGTGCCGCAGGGTTCCATGGTGGGCCCGCTGCTCTTCAGTCTCTATGTGAACGACATTCCAAAATCCCCAGGCACCGAGTTGGCTCTGTATGCAGACGACACGGCTCTAGTAGCGGAGTCGTGGCGAGGGCAGCTGGTGGAGAGGCGACTCCAGACGCACCTGACGCAGTTGGAGGGGTGGCTGACAACCTGAAGAACAAGTATTAACGTGGAGAAGAGCACTGCAATGCTCTTCACATGGAAAAGAAAGTACTACAGGCCGGCCCACTCCGGCTGTTCGGAGAACAGATCAGATGGGCGGACAGTGTTAAGTACCTGGGACTTACGCTGGACACAAAACTGACCTGGAGACTACACTGCAACGAAAGACTCAACAAGGCGAGGCAAAGGCTGGGAGTCCTAGGCCCACTGCTTAACAGGCGTAGCGCCCTGTCTACAAGGAACGGTCTGACGCTGTACAAGCAGTTGCTCAGGCCGATCCTCGACTATGCGTGTCCCGCTTGGGGTCACCTGGCGGACACGTATATGAGGAGGATGCAGGCGTTCCAGAGCGTATGTCTGAGGATCATTGTGGGCGCACCTTGGTATGTCCGGAATGAGACTCTTCATCGTGACCTGGATATGCCTACCATCAAGGACCACTTCCGGAAACTGGCGCAGTCTTTCTACGCTAGACTTCCCGGTGCCACCAATCCTCTTATCCAGGGGCTTGGGAACTACGTCATCGACCCTGGTGGGGTGCCATCGACGTCCCAAAGCCCTGCTCGGATAAGCGAGATGTGTCAACAGTGGTTTGGGAGGCTCTCACCCAGCCCCCCATAGAGTAGTGTCTCCACACGTAACTCTAAAAAACCCTTAGTCGGTTTCTCAATTTCTTACCCCCCTTTTTTACCCCAATATTACTAATATTTTGTAATCTCTGTTTCTTTGTTTCAGAACTTCGCGAAACGCGATAACCCGTTCTTAATTTTTGCAAACCACACGGTGTGACCAATTGGTCGGTACGTGTTGGAACTTGCTCTCGTGCTCCCCTTCTGGAAGCATCGGAGCATGCCTTTTGTCTGTCTGTCTGTCTGTCTGTCTTCCTATTGGCTCGCGTGATGGACACTGTCTCTAACGGTTTCTCGCACCAATAGGAAGCCCCTGTTTTCCCCATTGGTCAAGGCCGGGCAGCAGTGGAGGGTATATAACACGGTGATCTCTGGAGCTGTTTTTTAGTGGTGACCCAACTCTGGCGAACCACCGTTATGAAAGCGCATATTAAATCGTCTTTATTTGTTTGAAAGAGCATTTCATCGTCACTCCCTATCCTTCCACAACTATCCCCGACCTCCCACCGCGACTTCGTGTTGCCGGGACGGTTCTCCTGCCTTCCACCGCGACTCCGTGTTGCCGGGACTGTTCCCCTGCCTCCCACCGCGACTCCGTGTTGCCGGGACTGTTCCCCTGCCTCCCACCGTGACTCCGTGTTGCCGGGACAGTTTCCTTTACCTCCCACCGCGACTCCGTGTTGCCGGGACAATTACTTACCTCCCACCGCGACTCCGTGTTGCCGGGACTCTGCCCTATCACCCTCCGACCTTGATCGACCCTTCCGACGGTGAACCCACGGGATGGGATACACCCGCCGTGCCGGCAAGGCCCACCGACAGAAGACCATAAAGAAGACGACGACAACGACACAATACTCCACCCGTGGACCCATCTTCTACGATCCCGACTGCAACCACCAGACCCCCGAATGTCAACACTCCGCTCCAGCATCTTCAAGAGTCCCTGCACCCGAGTTAGCCAACTCCTCCCCTCGTCTTCCCCTCTCACCAACCATCCGACCCCCACCTACTCCGATTTCCCCCTTCAGCCCTGAGGGTTACCATCTGAACGCCCTGATCACCCCAGAACCCGCCTATGTTTTCTCCCCCATCTCCCTTCCCTACCCCCATCCACTGGACCCGCGAGATCGACGTATGGAAATCAAGGTCGCCCGGAAACTAGACTTCGACCAAGACAAAACCAGTTACCCCGAGGACTAGTAAGAGGGATAACAAACTCTTTTAACAGACAAATACCAGTCGCAAACCTCCCTTAACACAAAGAAAGAGTTATACATCATTTTACAAGCATGAAGCAAATTTGACTGGGTGAACCCAACAATATGACCTCAAACGTGCTTATGTACTCTCAGGAATCTAGCAAATCAAAAAAATCTTGTTATACTTCCCAGATGTTCACTCTAGTGCAAGTGGGCAGGCTGTCTAAATGTCAGGATCATCTATTTCTGGCGGGGAAATTGTCGTAATCGTGCACCGTGTAGTCGCTGTTATATTAGGAATTTAATGTACCCACATTTAAGTGAAAAGGATAGTGTTAAACTGCTCACACTTGCCAGA
>JBCFYV010005926.1:0-12613 GCA_039000515.1 Timema cristinae | reverse complement strand
CCTTCCCACCCCCTTTCGACCCATCACCCATCCACTTTCCCAAACCGACTTCCTCCTATCTCTCACCCACCCCTCACACACTTCCAATCCATCAACCTTCCACCTCCCAACCGCCTCCCATTCATCTCCTGTCAGCCTCTTAGCCACCTCTAAATCAACTACACCCCAAACTCCCCCCCCGCATTCACCGACCTCCCAAACCACATTATACAGACCTCCAAACCACTATCCACCCCCCTTTTAAACCCCACCTCTCTTTCACTCCCTTTCCCTTCCCCACCCAATTCCAAAACATATTAACCAACCTCCCACCCACTTCAACCTCATTTCCGACGCTCTCCCCACCAACCTCCCACCCACTTTTTCCCCCACCTCCACCTCTTACCACCAACTACCCCCACAAAGCACACACATGCCCTCTTCCCCTTCCTTCAACAACCTCCCAACTAATTTTCATCCACCTCTCACCCACTTCAAACTCCCCACCCCCAAACCCCCCACCACTTCCGAAACATGGCCCAACCACCTCCCCCCCACTTACCATCCAGCTCCCACAACACACCTCCAAACCACATTCCAACCACCTCCCACGCACTCCCAACTTACATCCTAATCCCCTCCCAACCACCTATAACCCACCTTTCAACTACCTCCCACCAACTTCCCACCACATCTCAACCCCCTTTCCCAAACCCACCTCTCACCCACTTAATTCACACCTCCAACCAAACTCTCCCCACTCACAACCACCAAACCACACAATATTCCCCCACCTCTCACCCATTCTAAACCCTCTAACTCACATTCATCCCACGTCCCACCCACCTCCAACCAACCTCCAACTCACATATCAACCACCTCCCACAGAGCTCCCATCCAGCTCCCACCACTTTCAAAGTAGATCCCAACCACCTCCAACCCAACTTTCACCATCTCTCCTCCACATCTCACCAACCTCCACCCAACTTATTTCGATATTATGTTTTGTTATGAGATTTGTTATTCTGCTGGTTTATTTGCAACCCCCTTTCCTTACTTTGGGTTGGGATGACTGGAAAATCAGGCGAAATGGCCCAATTTTAATAACATTTTCTTTATTTGTCATAAACAATGAAAAGGTACACATTATAGAAAACAACAAAACATAGAGCGTGAAGCGCGTCTTCCTTCCTAACGAGAAATAGTTCCATTTAGATGGCGGAGACCATAACTCAACAATGCAACAATGCACGACGAACATAATTAAACATATCAGACAATAATCCTAAAATAACTTATACCAAAGTCTATGGTCCTAGGTCGAAGAACATCCCAATCCAAAAAGGGTGGTCTTTAAAGTCTATGATATTCAAAAGTCCCGCGTAACACATAGGCGTTAAAGCGCTTTACAACCCCCCAAATAATATCATAACGTTTTTACAATAATAACGACCAATAGTGGACCAAGTCTCAATCTATTCCCATTATGTCCTGTCCCCCTTTAAAACAATGTAATCTACCCGGACGACAGCTAATCCTAAGCGTAAAATAAATAAATGCTAAGTAAGCCCAAGACGCGGTTTTACTCTGCGTATTCAAAGTATGTAAATATACCAACAAGCCAATAGGCGCAATAAATAGGGGTGGAGCCCCAAAAAAACGGCAGAAAAGGGGACAAAATTTTGACAACAGCGAGAAGCGCATCCGTAGTAAGTTTAAAATAATTTTAAAATAAGATTTGTGTGCCAGAACAATAATTTAAAAAAGTTTTCCCCCCCTTACGCCCGAAATATAAATTTAGATACAGACAATAATGAAAAACCCCTGCCCTACGTCGTTGTTCTCACCTCGATAAGCTGGTGGTCTAATAAGTGACCATAGACCACCAGCGCACCACTAAAATACAAAATTAAAGTTGACAGAGAGGGGGAGGGAACGCGGGGAGGGGGAAAGGGAAGGAGAAGCGAGAGACGGGGTCGGTGACGTGTGGAATGTCTCGAAGCTTGACGTGGCCGGAAGAAACAACTATCTTCCTTTATTTTCTCGCCAGCCCTCGGGTTTGAACGCTAGGTGGCGCCTTCGATCGGGTGGTTGTTTGGATAAGCAGGTCGGTGCTCTTTCCGGTGTTGCAGCCGTCTTGGAGGTTCGGTGAGTGACCCCATTCGATTAAGCCCTAACTCGCAAATTGTTAAATCTGCTTGTAACTTTTACATATTTGCCTATGTGATTGGAGTTGATCCATTTAGGTTGGATAAGGTTATCAGGAATATTTGTGAGATTAGATTCTCTGGTAGATTGAGATTTTTTAAGAATTGTTTATATAACTAAATGTGATATCAATTGGCTAATGCTATTTATTATTTAATTCAGCTCAGTTTTAAAAATTTTTCTCAGACAACGGGAAATTTAATTAGTCTATAAATGAGCCTATTAAAAAGTTGCCACTTTTTTAAAGATTAGGAATATTTAGAGTTTGGTATAATAGCGTCGTCTGGGTTGGTTTTACATAGATTTTTTTATTAAAATTTGTGATTTATATTGTTCATATTTGTAGACCCGAGGGGGTTGATGCTGTTGTTTTGTTTCATATTCATTAGTTGAAACTTAGTTTGGGATGGATATTGTTTAAAACAGGGGTCCCTAATTATTTTTGTTGGATTGTCCGCTTTAAAAACTCGGCAAAACTTTAACTTTGGCTCAAGTTAAAGCCCTATGGATCCATACTATTTCAAAAACGTGATTTCTTTCCTTTTTGTTATTTATTATTGCCACCCTTTCCATGTATACTACCCGCCCACCACTAAAATAGCATCATTTCTTCTGGTGGTCCGCCATTTGGTGACCATGGTATAGAATATCAATTTTATTTGGGAAAGAATCATTAAGAATTTTGTCGTAAATAAAAGACAATGCCCCCAAACTTATCTACAGTATAATTAACTCATTATGAAGAGGTGGATGATAATCATTTAGGGTCGACCTCGGGGGTCTCGGGGTAAATTATTCACCTCAAGACCAGATGTTCGAGGTTAAACCCAGCTGAGGTCGATTGATTTTCTTGAGTAATAAAAAACCCCCAGTACAATTCCTTTTGGGGGGGAAGTAAGTCTGTTGGTCCCATGTTGATTGTAAAATGAAAAATAACCCTGGAATGTATGTGTAAATACTTTTCGCGGCAAAATTGTTAGACCCCTTTCACTCTCACCAGAGAAATTCTCGTGTTCTGATTATAAAATATTGGTTCAAAAAGTTTATGTAAACTACCTTAAATAAATAAATAATAATTTTAAATACACGGTTTTACGTAATAATTCAGACACTATACAAAAATGAGGAAAACAAGGGCATGACCCTCTTTTTGAGAATATATAATTTATTGTTAAATTGAAAATAATTTTGATTGAAAAATCGTTTCAAGTAATTTGGGTATTTGAATTATGTCTTCATTAAAGAAATTATTGTTTTTTAATGTATTTTGAAATAATGATGTTTTGATAATGGGTACATTAGTGTTTTACATTATTTTTGTCTAGTAACATAAACTTGGATTGTGAACCAAGGGATAAGTTTTTGAATTTATTTGTTAGATCACGGGAACCTTTAATGTTGTATAAGTTTGTAAATTGCTCTGTAATATTTTAAGTTAATTTTTTGACTATTTTATAAGCTGGAGCGTTTTATAGTTAACTAGAGGAGTTATTGGAATTTTTTGGTTTATGTATTATAGTTAAAGATGTGAAGATAGGTGCCTAGGATTAATATTAAGTATGACGTTGTCCTTAGGATAAATTATTAAAGATGTTAATATTTTTTTTTAATTATCATTTATTATATTTTGTATTTGGTTTCGGTTTTTCAATTTAACGATATTATTATGTATGAAATTGACCAAGTTTTAGAAATACAATCATCATTGTTGACTTTGATATTACGGTACCTTTGCCGGCTTGACGTTGATTATTTTACTGCCAAGAAATGTTTCTTTAGTTGTTGGAGGGTGGAACGTTCATATATGAATTTGTTTTGTTAGAATGGTTCTGGATGATTTTTAAAAGTTGGTTGGATACTAAGTATGTCTTTGATCTTTTTTGTCAAGATCCATATGTTAATTGTTGGATGGCATATTCACGGTTTATGATAAATGAGTGTATTTTGTTTATAATAGAGGATGTGTGGCAGTTGAATTTATAACATTCAAGTTTTAAAAGTTTTCACTCCCTAGGTCGACCTCTCATAACAGCGTCCTGATTGGCCGATACTGGTCAATGACCACGCCTCCTGCTCTTTGTTTGGCTCTTATTTTCCCCACCCCTGCCCACTTTTCTCTGATTGCTGAGCCTCTCCCTCCTTCCCCCTCCTTTCCCCCCTCCAGCCGTCCAACCACGTACATGTTGGTGAATAATTATCTTTTAATTGATTATTTTTTAATTAGGAGTGTTGGAGTTTTTTATTCACGGCGGCCTTGTTGGTTCTTGCTTAATTGGTGAATAATTATTGTTAATTGATTATTGTTAATTAGGAGTGTCACGGTGGCCTTTTTGGTTTTCTTGTTTAATTGGTTGGAGTTGGCGTTCCTGCGCCATGGCTGCTGAGACCCTTCTCTATAAAAGGGTAGGATGGGGGGTGTGGGGAGTTTTATTCATGGCTGCCGTGTGGTGGTCTATCGAGCTTCAGTCGTGTAATGCCAACTTTCTCCTTCACACCCATGTTGGGTTTTCTCCCTCCCCCTCCTACAGGCTGCAAACCACCTACAGGTTGATTCATGCTTAGAGACGTGTTGAGACAAGAATAGCAGGTGTGTTCAACCTTTCCCCTCCTGGCACCAGGTGGTGGGCAGACTAGTCAGGACAAGAATATATCGTGACCTCAACAACTTGGGGTTTTTTCCATTGCGTGTTATGTCGCAACTTTTTGCTGGCTATGCACAATCAGGGGCCACTGAATCCTCGGTTAGGGGCCGCTATCCCGGTACAAAAGTCACAAAATGGTTTGTTGGGTATCGTCTTCACAACGCACGGATGTGTGTATACGTCATGGACAGGACAACCTGTTTTTTTCCTATGACGTAATCATTGCGTGTTGCCACATGCACAATCAGGGGCCACCGAATCCTCAGTTAGGGCCGCTATCCCGTAAAAAAGTCTACTAAAATTGTTTGTTCGGTATCGTCATTCACAACGCACGGATGTGTGTATCCTTTCATGGACAGTACAACCTGTTTTTTTCCCATTGCGTGTTATGTCGCAACCCTGGCACCAGGTTGGGGGGTCGTCAAGACAATTTGGAGACAAGAATAGTCTTGCCCCGGGCAACGGTTTTTTCCCTGGTTCGACAAGACGAGTTGAGACAAGAATATATATTGAGGTCATCGGGGCGTCAGGTTGGCGGGCAGACAAATCGGGACAGGAATAAAATCGTGTGACGTCGAACGGGGGAGGGAGGGTATAAAGGGGGCCTCACTTGGTTGTCTAGAGCCGGGTAAGATGGAAAAAAAAGTTACAACAGCTGGTAAAAATTTGGCGACGCGGTGCAGACCGTAAAATTTGTGTAATCTGCCGTTGATCAAAAGTACTGGTGGATAAACAAAAAACAGTCAATACAAAGTTCGGGAACGTCTAATTACCTATCTAGACGGCGATTTTGTGTATTTTTAACCTGCCGGTTTGGTACTCTAACAGATGAAGACGTGTGTGAGTTAAATAAAGAAAAACTGGTATTTACCTGCGCCGGAGTAAAACCCGGTTCACCTACCTTTTGTAAACTTTGAACGCGTTTAAGAGACGGTGCAGTTACCAACGGGCACGGTGCGGTTAGTACAGAACGTTCACCATGCTTAGAACAGACTATTTTAAATTTTAATGTTTGTTGGTCATACGATTGAGGGCGTGCCTATATGCGGGGGAGAAGTCACAGTGTGGTGGGGGAGTGATAGACAGCTAATTTACAAAATAGAGAGCGAGGTTATATCGAGCTTTGCGACTCGACCTGTCACACGATAAGACTGATGGAAGTACTACCCTATGAGAGAATGAAGCGACTTTACATGTGTGATATGACGTGCGCCGTTTACAATTTCCCGCAAGGGGTATGTGGTAGCTGTGTTGCCACGACCACCACCCCCCGCCCTTCCAACCGCCGCACCACACGAGCCGCCGTCGCCGCCCCCGAGACACAGGCGAACACGGCCCCAGAGTCACAGGCGTACCCAGCCTCAGAGACCCCACCACCAGAGTCGTTGTCTACCGGTCAGTAGTCACCTGGGGCAGATTCACTGGCGTATCCACAGTCAAGTCGTCTGTCTCCCAGTCACCAAACGTCCCCGCCATCCCCGTAGGTAAAGTCCGAAGAACCTGTAAATCTCGGGATTTAACAATTTACAGAAAATATTCAAACGTTAAAAATTATAGGTGAAACGCCCGCGACTAATACTCAGCCTGGGCAGTTTGGGTAACGTTTTCTTTTCAAGTCAATATATTTTTTGGGAAATTGTAAGCGCTTTAATCTAAAGCACGCTGTATGAATATCTTGGAGGACAAAGTGTTATGTTTAAAAGTGAATTAATAAACTAGACGTACTCTGCTGCTGTCATCGGAGCTAGCGGTGACATTTTGAAAAAAAAAGTTAGAGTTTGTGAGTGTTTTTTTTCTTTTGCTGCATCTCCAATTGACATTATGCCGTTTAAATGCCACGGATCCTAGGGCAAAGCTCTCCAATCTTATTCGCCACAAAAGTCATCAAAATATTGCTCACCAGATACCTGTTGGGACGAGAAGGTATTATGCAGTGCGTTAGACCTGATCGAGAAAGAGAATACAATCGTGTCAAGTGCTTAAACCGAACTTGAGAAAAACAAAAGTTATAACGTTGTGCTATCGGAAGAGCCGGAACCAAATTGTTTATTGTGCTTGAGTTTGTTGGAAGAGTAAGATTGCCAGGTAAAAACTGTGGAGACATTGTCAATATACACTCTAGCGCCTCTCAAAGTGTCTTGAATTATTTTGGAGGTGACTCCTTCTCATTTTCTAGATGGTAGATGCCTTTTATATGTTTTTGGGTCTAAAGACCTAAATAATATTGCTGTTTGTTGTGAATGTTTTAAATTAAAACCAATCGTTGATTGTCAATAAAAAACTAACAATAAAATTAACTCCTACTCATTTTCTAGTGGTAGACGTCTTTTATATGTATTGGCCCAAAAGACCTAATTGCTGCTTGTTATGAATTTTTTAAATTAATCAATTGCCGATCTCAATAAAATAAGTTGGTTGGAGAATCAAAGCCCTGAAGGAGGCCGGCAGCATTGTTCCACCCAAAGAGCCTTTTAAACTGCCCAATTGTCTGTATGATAATTTGAGCGTCATATTTTTTTAAACCCTGAGGGCGTATGCTATATTTTTGAGCCTGAGCTTATAAGCTATATGAGTTTTGTATTATAGGATAGGAGGGTGGTGTGTGTGTAGACGTTAAAAACACAAGCATAACAGTTTTTATATATTATTCCCAAAATACTTCGCTTTGAGGATCTTAAAATTATTTTAAATTTAAAATAGGTTGTTAAGTTTAAATATTACACTATACATCTTAAACAAAACAGAAATTTAATGGCAGCAAAAGAATATTTAACTTTTACAACTAAAAAATATTTAAGTTTTACAAAAAAACACAAGTAATACACTTATGAGGATTTTGAAATGATTTTAAATAATATGTTTTTTACGTTAATATGAAACTATACACACTGGCAGGTATATAACATTTACACAAACAAATTAGTTACTTAAACACTGACAATCAATTTAAGACGGCAAAAAATATGTTGATATAATAATATATTTACTTTAACGCAACGAAAATTTTTAAATGTTAAAAAATTTTTTTTTATATAATATATTTATTATTTTGAAATTTAAATATAAAATGGAGGATTAAAATAAATTGATGGCGTACTGTTTTTACTTATATATATCAGGGTCGAATAACGGGTAGCAGCTTTCTCATCACCGCGTCTATATCGATATCCGAATCACTATTTAAACTGGAGAGTTTGTAATTAATATTGGCGGGGGGGATGCAAGGTTTATTGTAGGATAATATCGTTGTTGCTTTTTGCAGATCTTAAAAAACGTGGTTCGGACAGGTCGTCTTGCGCTACTCTTGGCAATGCGGCGGTCCGTACCCTGAAGGTTGCAGTGTGAAATAGTTTTAGGGGGCCCCCGAAGTCCCTGGAGACCGCAGGGCCTGAAACCCCGTCGGCCAGTTGTCGGGGGCCCCCTTAAGTTCTGCATGTCCCGCAGGGGGCCGTCTGGAGAAGCTGGAGGATGTTTTTGGAGGAAGCGCTTCCCCGTCCGAATGTCCATGTTCGTTACCGGTTCAGGGGTGCCCCGGGGATTCGGGGATAGAGCGGGGAACATCAGTGCCTGGAGGTAGCTGCTCCTTGAAACGCTGTTTTGGGGGACAACGTCGACCAGATAGACGCCATAGCCTCCACAGGTTATCCGCCAGCCTCAAAACTTTCCCTACTCTGGGCTAATTCGGCTGCCTGTTGCACCATCGTTAGTCCGTCAGCGCTCCACCCGGATCCCTCTAAGCAATTAATTAGTTTTACTTTTTCGGTGTACTGTGTCATTAAATTTAAATAACTTATTTAAACCCGTTTATTCATTAACGAATGATAAAGTTTATTCGCGCAATCTATAGCAGAGAGCTATTATAAATACAGACACAATAAAGCGCGTATTTTAGGTACACATAATAGTTTTTTTTCAACAAACCAGAGATCCCGATAGAGAAAAAAGTATCTTCATGAATATATATTTAAAGTGCAAAGGGAAGAAATTAAACAAGAAGTTCGTATTTTAGGCACACATAACCCTAAAAGCTTTATCTTGAAGGGGGTGGGACGTGACACACATTTAAAAAAAAAAACCTATGGCTTAGGGTCGTCAATTATTGTAAGCCTATGGAAGCACCCCCCTTGGCTGTGGCCTGACAACACACACGGGGTTTATGGGGGTTGGTTTTCCCTTTTGGTAGGATGGGTCGGTGTGTTTTATGGAGGGTCCAATAGCTTGCTTGCGCCGGCTTAAGGATACCGCCAAAGGCTGCCTATTGTGTTGGGGTTTCGGCTGTGGGGTTATTTTGGGGGAAATGCGCGTTGTTGAGCGGCCCCCGCTGCTATTCAGGCGCGACTCCCATACAGGGGTAAGGGTCCGAAAAGAAGGATACTCTCTGAGTTGTCCCTTGAAGAGTTTGGGCCCAAATCCTCCGTCGTGTAGCCGTGTTCTGTCATAAATAATAAAGACTTTAAATTTTCTATAGGAAAGGGGACATTTGATAAATATTATCAATATCTAAAAAAACGCTAATTTTTTTCTGTTGACGCCCGCAAGGAATATAAATATGTCAATGATAAGTTACTATTACGGTTATTTATAAAGATGATCTATAAGGAAAGTTGCTCCATATATGCGCTAGCACTTGGGGTCACCTGCCAATGGTCAAACCTAGAGGTTTAAGCTAAAGAAAGTATTGTATACTTGAAAATTATGGGGATAATAGTTTTCTAGTAACTTAGAATCGGTAACAGAGTTATTATGATCTTTTTGTGTAGTGTTTTCTAAAACACCGTAAATACTTATTATTTAGTTTCACAAAACTGCGTGTTTCTACTGACCTATCACTTACTCTCGAAAAGATAATAAGCGAGAGAAAGTCCCGGTATTTATTTATTTATATAAGTTTAAATTTTAGAATATAATATTATAACTTTTAACTATCAAGAAATGTTCTTGTTTTTTCGCCGAAAAGCGGATAGCTATTATAAAAAACAAACATTAAGAAAAGGGCGGAATTTATTCACGCATAATTGTTTTAACGCGCTGAAATATAAGTATCGTTCATGCTGGCAAGAAATTAGATCCTATTTGTGAAACTAATGGAGATATAATATAAGCTAAATCAATTTAATTTAATTGGTATTCAAAATAATTTTAAGGATTCTTATTGTTTTTTTTAATGAACACAATAGATCATTTCTTTATCTTTAATTACGGTGCCCCGTCTTACGCTGTTGCGGGTCAGTAAGCATGAACCGAAGACATAAAAATAGTTTTACACGTTCGCGAATAATAAGTTATTATTACAGTTATTATTTTAAAAATGCCCCTAAGAAATATGTTTATATTTATATAAGACCCGCCTCGGGGGTAGTTGGCTAACGCGCTTGTCGCTTTGAGCTCGACTGCTTGAGGGAGGGGGAGATCGAGGTTCAAATCTCGGTCGGGCGTTAATGGGGGTGGTTTTTACCACTCTCCCCCCACGCAAAAGCGGGTTCATTCCTCTAATTCAACCTTCCCAATTCCTAACCCATTAGCGTAATTAGTACTTAAAAAAGCTTATAATCCGAACGGGGAGTAAGACGCGGTGCTTTAAAAATTCATATTATTTTTTATTAAGGTTTTCCCTAACGTGTATTAATGCATAGCTCCCATACCAAGGGTCAAACATAGATTCTCTCAACGGTGTCCCTTAGTAAATTAGTTTA
This sequence comes from Timema cristinae, assembly GCA_039000515.1. Lineage (NCBI taxonomy): Eukaryota > Metazoa > Arthropoda > Insecta > Phasmatodea > Timematidae > Timema > Timema cristinae. The sequence continues at coordinate 2,091 of JBCFYV010005926.1, read as the reverse complement.
TTAAGCTTTAATTCCTTCCTGTAGATATGCGGGCTCTAAATAGCAATATAAGTTTTAATATTCCGATAAGCTAATCAACAACAAAGGTTAGGGAGAAGTTTTATTACGACGGCGAATTACATAAAGTTTAGCCAAGGGACAGATAGTTTTTCTATTATCTACCTTCTTTTTTAGAGGCAGACACAAATTTAACCATAGCAAATAAACGTCAATTTAAATTAAAAATCAAACACTTTTTAACTATGTAACAGAAGAGAATTGAAATACCTTGTGTTTTATGATGGTGATGCTGAGTTTTCCATCGCCTTGATTAAGCAGCTGCTCAGTAAAAACTTATTAATTTCACTGACAAAAAAGAAGGCAGTAGGGTTTTTCTTGGGAAAACTCATCCCTATATATATGAAAACCAAAATCCCCCTTTCATCTAATATTGACTCGCCCGTGCAAGATTCCGATTTTCCGGAATGTTAGATTTCCTGAAGTACCCCACCTTTTAAATCACTGGGTGCCATTTTACTTAGTAAGGGTGGTAAAATATTTGGGTCTTAAAAGGGTAAAACTCTCTCTTCATGAGTTCAGCGGAGGTCAATTCTGTCATGGTGAAATTGTAGATCTTGCAACAAACCTTAGCGGGAGTTTTTTAACCCTAAACGAAATCGGTCTTACATGCGTCAAGGGTTGGGAAAACCCTTTTATTTAACTCACTGTCATGATGTTTGTGGGGGAGAGCGGATTCCATTTAAAAAAAAACGGTATGTCAGTGGGAAATGTCTAGAGTGAAAACCTATATACACGCGAAGCGGTTGGGGTTTTGATCCATAACACGCGCCCTGAATTTAATAAAAGTTTTAAAGTGGCGCTTATAATTTTTTTGCCTTTGTACAGGAATTGAACCCGGACCATGCGTTTACTATACAGGTCCACGTAGGATAAAATCTCATTTTCCCAAACTTTTTTTTTTTCAAAAAATCAGGGGTTTTTTTTCTCATTTCTGGGCTGTAAAAAATTTTGCCGTTTTTTTAATTTTCATTTTACTTTTTAAGTTATAAATTAAAATTTTTTTTAAAAATTTTTAAACTTCATAATTAGTAAGATAATTAAATAAAAAAAATTTTTAAAAAATTTAAAAAATACTTAGCAAAAATCACATCAATTTTTTTTTTTTGAACCCTACTTTAAAACAAATTTTTTTTCTGTTTCTTGGCACGTAAAAGCCATTCAATTTTTTTGGAAAAAGCCGTTAAGACGGGTCCCTGCATAACTGCTAATGCACTAGTGTGTTTAACTAAATCCTAGAGGTCAGGGTTTTAATTCTAGATTGAACCCTAAAGGGGTTTTTTTGTATTCCAATTTTATTCCTCTTTCCCCCTTAGGGCGGCGCGTGGTATGTTTCTTAAAAGGGTAAATTTACCAGGAAAAAGGTTTTAATTTTTGGGTGGGGGGGAGGGGGTTCATGACCGCAGGGAAACGGGTCAAAAACCAAAATATTATCCAAAAATTTTATTCTCAAGGGACATATGTAACTATGCAGTTTTTATTTTGAAATTGAAACTTTTAAAACCCTCCTTTTTAAAAAAAAATTTTTAATCTTTTTTTTATCAGCGTGCTGAAATTAAATTTAAAAAAGGGGAAACCCCCCTTTTTTGGGCCCGCGGCTAAACTGTCTTCCAAACTGTTTTTTGTTCACACTCTTTGTTCCCTATTTTTTTCCCCCCCCTTTGTACGGAAATGAACCCTGGCCAGGGTTTTTCCCCTTTAAAAATAATTCTCAAAATTTTAAAAACCCCCTTTTAAAATTTTTTTCCCCTTTAACCTACCCCATTGGCGTTAAATTTGGCTTTTTAAACCTTTGTTCCCGGGGTTTAAACCCCGGGGAAGGGAAATTTAACAAATTTTTCCCCCTTAAAAAGACCGTTAATTAATGGCCGGGCCCCCGGTGGTTTTCCCTTCTTAAAGGTTTTTTTAACTCACCCCAAGGAAAGAAAACCAAACAAGAAGGGGGGGGAAAGGCCTAATTTAAAGGGGGGGGAAAATTTTTTTAAGGGAAAAAATGGAAACGAAATTTTTGACCAAATTTGGGGAAAAATTTTT
>JBCFYV010005925.1:0-14036 GCA_039000515.1 Timema cristinae | reverse complement strand
TCCCTTAGTGTGCATCACATTTTGGTGGAGTGTCGCAAACTAGCCCCTATCCGTCTGGCTCTTGATTTTAAAGGTGACTTACGTTTTTTATTACGCAATAGTGCGGATGGAGTTATTTGTTTACTCCGTTTTATACGCCAGGCGGATCTTTTTAATGCCATTTGAGTCACTTTTATAAAGTGGCTCTTTTGGATATTATCTCATATTGAGATCTTTTTTAAACGGTTTTATTACAATTTAACATGTTGTTTTGTCTTTTTAACGTATTATCATTTTAACATGTTTTGTCTTTTTAACGTGTTATATTTTAATATGTTTGTTTTGTCTTTTTATTGGAGTGATACACTTGGTTTTTTTTAGCTGGTGTATCACTTAATTTATACCAAGAGCACATTTGAGCACTCCTATGGAGTGTCTCAGATGGTGAATGTTTTATCTCTTTCCCCTATGGGATTTTATTATGTTTTTAATATATTTCAAGGCCCTAATGACCTAGATGTTTCGATGGGCCGTTAAACAATAATAATAACACTAAGTATTGAAGTGCGATCATGTTGTATTATTGATAATTTTGGGAGATTTGTTCAATCAATCATGTCATTTCTTGTGTTTATTAATATGTGTAGTTGTGTTAAGGTAACTGTAAATCTACACAAATAAATATAGATGTTTTAATTTATACCTATTACTATACAAGAGGTATGCTGGTTAAATAAATATTCTCAGGAATTACGTGAAGCATACAAGTTTGAGAATCACCGATGTAGATAATAATTGAAATAAAATAGCAAATATAACAATATAAATACACTCACAAGGAAACAGTGAATTGAATGATTCTACAATAATATATCAAGATCTAGACATCCTGGGTTTGATCCCTGGTGCATCCAAATTTTTCTGGAATGGAGTCAAACTCATACTAATAAGGAAAAATGAAATACTTAAATAAATGAGTATATCCGGTCTAGTAAACTGAGATTAACGGCTGAAAGACTTGTTATGCTGACCACATGACACCCTTTATTAGCAAATGTTGGCAATTTCATTGCTAAAGACATCGGTTACTCTATCTTGATTCCAGGCTCATGCCATTAAGTTTGTATTTTATATGTAAAAATACAAGACAAACAAGTAGTGTTATCAATTATCTATCATAATCATCATCGTTATCATACTCATCTGTTTCCTGTGGTTGGGTCAGTTTACTAAATTGCCTTCATCTTATTCTATCCTCCCACCATTCTTCCTCCTTTATTTTCTTCCATTATCCTCCTGTCATTGAAATCTGTTTTCTATCACTCCTGACATCCATTACTTGGCCTTCCTTGCGGTATCTTCCTACATAATCCCAGTGGTGGATTAAACACTTTGACGCACCAAGGCACGATTTTATTATGCGCCTCTTTCACAATTTTTTTTTTTGTCAAGGGCTTTATGAACTTTTGGGGGGAGGTGTTAGGGGGGTTTTGTTAGTATTTGAGAAAAGATTGTTATGAAAGATAATCAGACATGTACACATTTCCTTTAAATGTTGGATTTATTATCTTTACCCCCATAAGACAATTTAATGTAATATCTCTGACTAATAGTATCTAATATAAATTTCCTAATTGTGTCTTATCAAATAAAAGGGGTAACGTCGAGATTAATAAAAAAAAACTTGTGTTGGGCGCCACTCCTGGAAGCTAGGAGAACTAATAATAATGATAAAAAAAAAAATATATAAATAAACTTTAGCTCGACTAATTTGAACAAATGCACGACGACTCTAAATGCTCGAGACCTCTGGGTGTGCTCGGAACTTTTACCTAGATATTACAATGTCAATGTTACAATGGTGTGTTGTAGACTTCCACAAAAGTTGGAGAGTACTTAAAATAAAAAAAAAATAAAAAAATAGCAATTTAAATACAATGGATCATAAAAAAAACAAAAATGTACTAATTGAGATTACAATAAAAAAAAACAATTGTTGAAACTTTTGTGGGTTATTATTATTATCATTATTATTTCCCTTTTACTACATCCCAAACCTACCTAAGGATATCCGAATAAATATAGGCCTAAGGCTAATATGACAAAATAAAATATATGGTATTACATAAATTCTTAAACAAAGTTAAACAATTAAATGAACAATCTCTGAAATGATTAAATTTAGGAGTTTTAATATATATATATATATATAATAATAGAGTGAAAGAAAATAATATATGTATAGGCTAAACTTTTATAGAATATATAGTTTTGAGTAAGACAAAAAAAAAAGGTATTGTTGAGGAACAAAAAAAAAAAAAAAAAATCAATAGAATTAATATTTTTACATAAAAAATAAAATATTAATCAATTCCCTGGAATAGATAGAGTCTGAGTGTATTTAGTCCTTTCTGAAAGTTTTTGCATGTATCATAGCTTGATAAATAAAAAAAAAATGAGAAATAACATATATTTAAAATTGAAGATTTGGCTGGACCTCACCAATGAATTCATCCATGTTGAAACAGAATGTCTGAAGTCTGTTTCCTTTTATTTATTCTAACTCGTCCACCATTTGAAGAAATAAACACTCTAGTTCGTCTCCAGACACTTAACTTTCCATTTGAGTACTTGTATTTTTATTTTTCGAACCATGTTCCACTTGAAAACTAAATTTAATTAGGAGCTATATAAATTTGCTCCATGTTAAATGACACTCCGGAAGAAAAAAGCCTCATCCTCTTCAAAATGTTCTCAGTTTTAAAATTTAAAAACGTTCTATTTTCTACTAAGTCCAAAGAGAAAACTAATACAATAAAATAAAAGATAAAGTGTTGGCTATGAACTGTTTAAAAAATAAGATACAAATTTAGTATCAAGATTTAAATATATGTCAGTGTTTCTTAAGAGAATTAAATGTTTATTTTAATCTGTCACAATTGAAATGCGCGCTATTTTGGAACGTCTTTTCTTTTTTCTCTCTTTTTTTTTTTACTACTTTTACAAGCACGAGACTCGCCACTCACTTGTTCATCATATCTGCGCATGCGTTAGAATAAATCATGGCTGACATCCAAAATAAATAGAAGAGTCAACAGACCTCTTGGAAGGAAATTAATATGTTTTAAAAAAAGTAAGTGTTTTTCCTTAGGTCAAAATTAATTGTTTAAATTATTTAAAACAGTGTTAGATGTTCTATATTCTGTCCTTTTAATTTTTTTAATGGATGCAAATAGTATTATTTGTCACGCCGGCGACACAGCATGTTTCAAACGAAAATAAACCTGAAACTATTTACAAAGCTTGGGAAAAATATAAGGAAATAAATGGTAGGGTGGCAAATAACGTTACAGTGCCCCCTTTTTTTTGTACGAATTAATTTTAAGCCTAAAATTACTTCGTGGAACAAAATAAATGTTTTTGCCATAAAGTAGGCCTAGAATCTTAAATATCACAATCTAGATTCCATCTCCTTATAAAATTAGTAAATTAGTCTTATCAAAGTGCCTTACTTGTTCTGGTTCAAGGCGATAAGTAAGGATGGCATTATTTTTTTTCTCTAGTCTCTCCGAAAACAGCTGCTTTTTACAATTCATTTTTAACTTGCATGTTCACGTAGTAAGTCTGTAGTACTAGACGGTTATTCAACCTAATATAACCTCTTGTCGTCTGCTGTAAAGGATCGCTCTTCATCACAAGAAAATAGTACAACCCCCACGCCTTATATTTATACTTTACAAATATTATTTTAAACTTCACTTGAATAACAAAATCTCTTTCTTTGTCTTGTAGCATAAACCGGAGCACTTTCAGTGGAGCTGAATATCCAGATCGACTTCACTGCACTCGTTTAAACTCGCTGATAACACTTCCCCCGCTGAGACTTAGGTGAGTTAAAATCTAAATTTCCTCTCCCTAAAATGTCGAAACGGCTTATGTATGTTCACTTGAGGTCCTTCCCTCGGAAATACATGTATTATTTATCACTTAGGTGATTTCATATAAAAATATATCATATTTGTATTGCACACAAAAGTAGGCCTAGTTTCAACACTTCAAAAATGCTGGGTTTTGTTTACACAAAATCAGCAAATAAATTAAACATTTCAAATTACCACCTGTAAGTACATCTACTTCGACACCTTCTTCAACTAATGAAGATACATCACCAGACAATATCAATTCTTGGTACCAAATTATAGCAAAAAGCAATATTAACTACTTGGCACTTTTTAATTTTCATAACCAACTTTCATAGGCCAAGTGTTTTATAGTCAAATTTTCATAATTATTTTTATGAAATGGATATATATACTCTCCCCTACAAATTAACAGGTACCTGCTGTACAAAAATATCAACAATTAATGTTGAAACCCTTGAAAAAGGAAAATCACATTACTCCATCCTAGGCCTTCGTCAACCCTCAACATGTATAAAATGTTTTTACACATAAATCATTTTAAAAATTAAACATTTTGATTTGAGACCTGTATGTACAACACTATAGATCCTCATAAACTAATTAACACATTTTAAACATAAAGAGATCATTATTTCATAACAAATAATGGAAAAAGTAAATCACTCATTGTACTTTAGTGACCTAGAATACAGGAAATCTGATAGACCAAACACTTATGGCTAGAATTTAACAATTCTCTCAATGAATACAGCTACTACAACCTCTGCTTTAGGTGATGTAACAATGTCATTAAAATATATTTATAATTAATACTTCAAAACTTGAAAAGGAAATACTCCTGGTGTAATTTTCTTCCAATTTTTCACAATAAAAGGAGTAGGCCAAACACTTATGGCTAGAATATCACCATTCTCTCAATGAACTCTATAAATACAGTTTTTTATGCATCTATTGACATACACAGAATTAACATATATTGATGCTTAGTATTTTAAAATCTAAGAAAGCAAATCATAATTTAGCCGTTCTAGGCTATCGTGTCACTTGAATGTTACATATAGACCTGGCATTTATACCAACTTGTTTAGAACATAAGATATACATTCATTGGGTTAGCCCCCTACTCTCTTGGTGTATGACAACTTATATCATTACATAATAACTTATTTGGCTCTGAAAATCTTTGTTTTTTCCATTGAAACTGATTCATTTTACAATTAATTACATATTCACTTAAACAAATTGAGCTTATAAAATAAATTCACACACCACACAATGACCAAAATATCTTAATTAATTAAACAAACATATCCAAAAAAAATATTTACAATCTTTCTCTTTTCTTACAGAACCGTCGGAGTGGCCCCCTACAGCTACTTGGCATGATGTTTATGACGTTGGGGAGGTTTTATACTTCTGGACCATTTGTGAGCTCTGATTCGTTGGATTACACGTTGTGAAGGTAATTATACTGTTCTTGAAGCCCTTATTTATTCTTCCATTCTTAGTTTATTATTTATTTAAAATGTAATACTTTATCAAGTAATTCTTGCCCTTTTCACTTGTTTTGAGCTTTGCCTTTTCTCAGCAACTTAATAATTGGGACTCCAGGGTAAAAAATAGATTCCCTCACAGTTTTCAATGACTTCTTGATGACTTCCTTTACTTTACTGATAATTCGACGACTTTGATAAAACTTGCTTTTCGACGATTAAAATTTAACAATTTTTATTTTCTCCTTAAAACAACTTTTTTCGACGTAATTATACACACATCAGGAACCGTTTGTGATGGACTCATCTCATTCAAAAGGTCCGGGAAATAAAAATCGTCTATATCCTCAGGCAGTCACTGTCTTATAAACGGCCAGTGACGCAGATATGACCCCCCCAAAAATCAAACACTCTTACTCCTTTTAAAATATCCTCCTCGTAGATTATCTCGTAATTTTAAAACTTGTCTCTCATTCATATTACTGGCTTTCAGGGGTTGTTTGTTTTTCCATGGGTGTCCTTGCATAACCTCTCTTCTCGATAAAAATCAAAATTATAATAAGTCAGAATCATCTTCGAATATACCCAATAGATACATTTATAAATGAACATTGCAGATTTTAGTTTCTTTAAAATATATGTATTTTTTCTTCTTTTTACTTTCCCCCAAAAATTGACGCTTCACAAAGTGTAATAAACTTTCATCCATATGGATACGATCCTCAGACCTTGCTTTTATGACTCCCTACAAATCCATAGCTTTTCCTTCCAACGCCTTATGCTGCTTATCGAACTATCCCTGTTGTTACTGGTTTCTTTCCAAGTCCAGTGCTTCAGAGATTGACATGCTCTCAAACTTTCAATGTTCTACAACATTCCTTATAGCCAACTGTCGAACCACATGTTTTCAAGGGATAACAGTCTCCCAAAACTTTATATCACTCAATCCATTTCTTCAATTGGACATATAAAAAACCCCTTTTATTTGACCATTTTGCTACCTTTTCAGTTCGTACGCATTTTGGTGGATGACACGTGTGATCAAATGGGGGACCGGAGTATATTAAAAACATTTTTTTATTTTTCTTTTGAGAAGAAGTTGACACAGGGTGGTCCCTTAATAATACCTTGTCATTAACATTGAAAGAAATTGATTTTTCTTTTGATACCTGTTTTAGCCTTGGCCGCCTGCTCCAATCGGCGTCTTGCAATTCGGATCAAAGTGGGCAACACTATTGCTGGATCATCTTCCTTGGCTTTCTCTCCATCCACCTAGGGGTCGTGGAAATGTTTGTCCAAGAATTTTCCCCTGGTCGTATTCCATAATGGACTTGTAAGGTGAGAACTGTGTAGAGCTGTGTACTAAAGTATTCAACAAATCCCCCCAAATATGGGTACATAATTAGGCCAGGTGGATGCTTTTGGTGACAATAGATCTCAAAAATCGCCCAATCTCCTTCATTCCTCTCTCGCAGGGATTCGAAGAGGGATGGCGAATGGAACTATGGGTAGCCTGAATGCCCGTCCTTCTAATCGGTGATACCACTTATGACTGGTGAACTGTGAACCATGATCTGATAATATCTGTGTAGGCTTACCTCCTGGCAATGTATTTCTCTACTCTAGCAATAATGCTTTCAGCGGTAGCTTTCTTTAAAAATACAGCTGGCAAATCTTGGAAATCCATCTACCATTGAAAAAAAAATTTTGTTAGCCCCCTAGTAGCCTTTGGTAATGGTCCAAATAAATCCATGAAACCAAATGGTTTGGTCCCTCAGGGATTATGGCCTGATATGCCCTTCAAAATTCTTGTACTGTATTTTGATTTTTGACACATCTACACTTGGAAATGATCTCAGCAACGCTTTTACTGTTAGTCCAATATACGTAACGTCTTAAAATGTTGTAACACTTAAGTATTCCAAATGTCCTAGCTTGAGGTGGGGGTGAGATACCAGCTTATTTCTCAAACTTGGGATGACAACTTGTCCGGACAGCTCTAATGGATTTTTTGATTTGGTTTTCTTGTACAAGATTCCTTCTTTCACTACATACTTGTTTAGCCCAGCATTATTTTTATTGGAATTGGAATTCCTATTTTGGGTTGTTTAGGAGATTTTTGATGTCACAGACTTCTCGGTCTTCATTCTGAAACTTCTGGATATCTTGAAGTTGTGAGTCGATATCAGGTTCCCCTGCTAGCTGCCCTAATAATACCATAAAACTGTCGGGGCCTGGGATGGTTCGGGCTCCAGTCCCCTTGTCATTCAACGGATATCGACTCAACGCATCTGCTTGTTGGTTATCCCTTGCCAGGTAGATATTCAAATTCCCGCCCAAATTCTTGAACAGCTAAAATCCACCGAGCTAGCCTATCACTCTTCAATGACAAGTGTTCATAAAACGAAAGTGCTCGATGGTCTGACAAAATTATTATCTTTTGTCCTAACAACAAGTTTCTGAAACCTCTGCAATGCCCAAACAATGGATAAACATTCCTTTTCTGTACGGTGTACCTGCGCTCAGCAGGTTCAACTTACGGCTTATTCATGGCAATATGATGTTGTTTCCCTTTCCATCCAGCTGGTGATGGTAGCCCCAAAGCATAGGCGCTAGCGTCTGTTGTCAGGTAGAACGGTTGACCCAGTTTCGGTTGTTTAAAGTTCGAGATTTTCCATGAACAAATTTTCACCTTCTGAAAAGTGTTTCCCCAACTTCAGTCCATTTCCAGCTGCCCCCTTTTTTTAATAGGTCGGTGAGAGGAACTCTACTTTAGATAACTGACTCGTGTATCCCCGATAGAATCCCCCCACTCCAGGAATGCCTTTATTCCTGTTTTGGAATTGGGTGACTTATGTTCTCTTATGATTCTTAGTTTTTCTTATCCTGCGCACCCCATCACAATGTCAGGATGTGCCCCAAAAATGGAAACCCGATCTTGCAAAATAATGATTTCTTTAGTTTCAAAGTCATCCCATATCGATGAGTGATTGAAAATACACTCCCAAAAGGTCAAATGATTTCAAAAGATGGGGGGGTGATTAAAATGTCATAACATATGCTTTGGTATCCCCGCATTCACTACCTAAGGGGTTGGTCCATAATCGGTGAACCAGCCCCGGATTATTAATCCAAAGGGAAAACATTAAATTGGTATTGTCTTGCCCGGGAAAAAAAAGCAGTGCACTGTCAAAATCGGGTTTTTAGACTAGCTGTGTTCCTTTTGTTAGGTCCACTGAAGTCATTACTTGGGGCCCCCTAAAAAATCTTAGCATGCCCCCGATGTTAGTGGGTGACTCTAACCCTTGCTATAAAGGGAAAATTTAATTTCCGGGCATCCAAAAAAATCTTATCGATTTTCCCTTTTTTATGAAAGCCCGCGGATTACATGGGGACTTGAAAGGACTAAAAAACCCCAAGTTTCAGAGGGCCCCAATCTGTTCGTCGATTCAGCCTCATATCCCTTTGGTAAAGGGTAACTTTGATAAAAAAAAACCATCTTTTTGTGAGGGGTATGTCTCCCGGTAACTGTTAAAATTTCCTTCCCCGGCGTTCAGAGAAAACTTTTCGGCACTGCCAAAACACCTCAATAAACGACTCTTTTGTTTGGTGACAAGTGTTCCAACTCCCCCACAAAACTTTAAATTCAGTTTTGGGTGTGGTGTAATCCCCCGCTTTCCGGGTTTGTTTTTGGGGTTTTGGGGTGGTCTCGTATTTTCAGGGATTAAACTTAAAGTAATACTCGAAATTTCTTACCCTGGTTGATAGCCTCCTTTTCAGAATCAAGTGCATGGTTTAGTTGAGGATCCCCTATGAATACTTTTTTGTTGTGAAATCAAGAAACCCCTTGGGGGGTTTAAAAAAATCGATACCTGTTTTTTTGGGGTTTTGGATTCTTGACTCCCAAAGTTTGTAGGGTATTTTCCCCGATAGTATTATATTAAAAGGATTGTTTGGTATAGGAGGACTTTTCCTGTTGGTGGCCCCAGGATCTTGATATGGGTACAGGAAACTTGGGGTGGGTTTTTCCAAAAAGGGCATTAACATCTCAACTGTTTTTGGGGAAAACAAACTTATCCCAGCCCCTGAACCCCATCAGCACTTTCCCGGGAAAACTCCCTAACTTCAAGTGTAATTCTGGAATTTTGGGGTCTTTGGTTGGATTTCATTTCTTTCTTGCAACAATTTTCTTGATGTCCACCCCAAAATCATGACCCCAAAATTCCCCCAAAAAGGGGACCCCGATTTGTAGAAACCGCGAAAATCGGGTTTTAATCGCAGGTCCGGTGTTTTCCTGTGACATTGCGTTTAGTCGAGGGGTTTGGAAAATGGTTCTGCCCCGGGGGGGAATCGTTTTGGTTTAAATCCAGGCCCTGTGGTTTTGGGGAATTTTGGGAGTTCTGTTCGACTCGGGGGTGTTGGGGAAATTTAAAAACTTTTTCCTTTTTGCAGTGTAAGGGTGGCCCCCACCCCCTTGAGAACTGCCCTTGTATTGTCTCTTTTCCTTTTGAATCCAAGTTGTGTGGTCTTCTTGGCCTCTACCCTTTGGAACTGTCTGAAGGTGCCCCCCAAATCGGATCGTTTGATTTCCGGTGTGGTCAGTTTTCTCCAGAGTTTGCTGCCCTGGGCCATTATGAAACTGTTGTGGGGTTTCCATACTCATGTTTATTGTGCGCTTGCGAGGGGGTGAAACAGACCAATTTTGTTTTCCCCGGGGTTGCTTAGGGATCCCAAAGCAGTCCGCACGGAATTCTCCCAAAGAGCGTAAGTCACGCCCCCTAACATTTCCCCAAAGTTTCGGGAACTGCTGTTTTTAAACCCTGTATATTAGCTCCGAAACCGTGATGGTGAAACGAAATTTGTTTGGAGTAATACAGCTAGATAGCTTTCCCAAATGCACTTTTCATGAACCCAGAAGAGCAACTTTGCCCCCATTTCCCCCGAAATTTACAGACCCGAACTAGCCAGGAACTTGGTACTAAAAACCTCCAGCTTGAGTGTTGTCTTTTCCCCGACCACCAGGGGGCAAATACCCCGTCAGGGAACTGCCTCCCAATCTTTTTTTTTTCCTTTGACAGCCTTGCCCTTCAAATAACTCCTCAAGGCTAACAGGTATGACCCGGGGTTTTGTCGGTTCCCTTTTATTGAATTGGGAAATTTTCCCCCAACGCTTTCCCCCCCCAATGGTCAAGGTGGGTGTGTAAGAAGTTGGGGCCAGTAAATACCCCAAAACCCTTTCCTCTTCCCCAAACCCTTTTTGTTCCCGAACTGCCAACTACTCTGGTAGTGTCGTCTAGCTTCTGACCGAACCCCTTGAACTAGAGCCAACTCCCGATTTTTTTCCCCACAGCCAGCAAGGATCATTCTGTCTTGCATTCACTGAAACAACCCCTATAAAGGTTCTTTGACCTTCCTCAACTGTCTGTGGTTTGGCAGCTGTTTTGCTACGGAAAGTTGTGTCGACTCCAGTGTTGACAAAATTTTTCTAGTGAACTGTGAAATTTTTCTTAACCCTTCAAATTTTCCCGGCTACAATGTTGTTTTACAGATGGATTTGTCCCTCCCGGTCAGCTTTTGTTGGGGAATCTCCATAAAAACTTTCCCGTAGTGTCGGCTACAAAAATCATGCAACTAAGTTTCACTTTTCATGGCTTCCTGCTGGCTGCAAAAATCCCTCTCATTTCAACCGACTATCTGAAAGTTTGAAAGCTCCCCTTAATTTTGTCTTGACTAGTTTTTTGAAATTCCTCTGTTTTAACCAAATGGCGCTAAAATCCTTTTTTTCCTCATCCAAATATTAATTGTTTATCGCTGACAAAAATTCTGGAGGTGAGGAAAAGGGTAAAATTTGTGGGTTTTGGTTCGGTCCCCCGCATGAGGAAACAGATATTTGGTTGGGTTATCTTTAATTGGGTGGATCACCCAAACTCGTTCTGCAAATTCCGCTAAACTCATGGAATTGGTCTACATCCCTAAACTCACTTACTTCTAAGGACATTGTTGTTGATGTGTCATTGTCGACATCTTCTCCTAGGGTTTGACCTTTCCATTGTTGAAGTTTCTCCTACAATCTTCAGTTTAGTGTTTGAAATTAGAGCTCTGGCCTTGCTTCTAGTAAAGTAGCTTCCTCCCTCATGCCTAATTACAACACAGTTCCCTAACAAAAATGAGCCACCACGTTGTGCGCCACTCTAATAAAAATTTCCTAATTGTGTCTTATCAATAAAAGGGGTAACGTCGAGTTTAAAAAAAAAAAAAACTTTGTGTTGGGCCCCACCCCTGGAAGCTAGGAGAACTAATAATAATGTTTAAAAAAAAAAAAAATATATAAATAAACTTTAGCTCGACTAATTTGAACAAAAGCACGACGACTCCTAAATGCTCGAGACCTCTGGGTGTGCTCGGGAACTTTTACTAGATATTACAATGTCAATGTTAAAAATGGTGTGTTGTAGACTTCCACAAAAGTTGAGAGTACTTAAAATAAAATAAAAAAATAAAAAATAGCAATTTAAATACAAGGATCAAAAAAAAAAAACAAAAAATTGTACTAATTAGATTACAATAAAAAAAAAACAATTGTTGAAATTTTGTGGGTTATTTTATTATCATTATTGTTTCCCTTTTACTACATCCCAAACCTACCTAAGGATATCCGAATAAATATAAGGTAATATGAAAAAATAAAATATATGGTATTACAAAAATTTTCTTAAACAAAGTTAAACAATTAAATGAACAATCCTAAAATGATTAAATTTAGGAGTTTTAATTATATATATATAATAATAAGTGAAAAAAAATAATATATGTATAGGCTAAACTTTTATAGAATATATAGTTTTGAGTAAGACAAAAAAAAAAGGTATTGTTGAGGAACAACAAAAAAAAAAAAAAAAACAATAGAATTAAATTTTTTACATAAAAAATTAAAATATTAATCAATTCCCTGGAATAGATAGAGTCTGAGTGTATTTAGTCCTTTCTGAAAGTTTTTGCATGTATCATAGCTTGATAAATAAAAAAAAATGAGAAATAACATATATTTAAAATTGAAGATTTGGCTGGACCTCACCAATGAATTCATCCATGTTGAAACAGAATGTTGAAGTCTGTTTCCTTTTATTTATTCTAATCGTCCACCATTTGAAGAAATAAACACTCTAGTTCGTCTCCAGACACTTAACTTTCCATTTGAGTACTTGTTTTTTTTACTTTGAACCATTTTTTCCCCTTGAAAACTAAATTTAATTAGGAGCTTTTATAAATTTGCTCCATGTTAAATGACACTCCGGGAAGAAAAAAGCCCCATCCTTCTTCAAAAAATGTTTCTCAGTTTTAAACTTAAAAAACGTTCTATTTTTTACTAAGTCAAAGAGAAAACTAATAAATAAAATAAAAGATAAAGTGTTGGCTATGAACTGTTTATAAAATAAGATACAAATTTAGTATCAAGATTTAAATATATGGGCAGTGTTTCTTAAGGAATTAAATGTTTATTTTAATCTGTCACAATTGAAATGCGCGCTTTTTTTTGGAAAGTCTTTTCTTTTTTCTCTTTTTTTTTTTACTACTTTTACAAGCACGAGACTCGCACTCACTTGTTCATCATATCTTTCGCATGCGTTAGAATGAATCATGGCTGACATCCAAAATAAATAGAAGAGTCAACAGACCTCTTGGAAGGAAATTAATATGTTTTAAAAAAAAGTAAGTGTTCTTCCTTAGGTCAAAATTAATTTTTAAAATTATTTAAAAACAGTGTTAGATGTTCTATATTCTGTCCTTTTAATTTATTTTAATGGATGCAAATAGTATTATTTGTCACGCCGGCGACACAGCATGTTTCAAACGAAAATAAACCCGAAACTATTTACAAAGCTTGGGAAAAATATAAGGAAATAAATGGTAGGGTGGCAAATAACGTTACAAGTAAGCCATAATTTAAATAAATAAATACATTTTTCCTTAACTAGTTTCTTACCCACTTCCTTGTCCGTATGGTCTAACGCGCTATTATTTCAGTAGACTAAATTGCTAATGACGGAGACATCAAGGTTCTAATTTCGGTTGGATTTACTTAGGTTGTTTTTTTCCAAGATGGTTTTCCATTATTCCTCCCCGCATATACATTAACCTTCCTTCATCCCTAAATATATTGGCGTAATTTGAACATAATCTTATAGCTAGAACGGTTAAAAATGCGGGGTGCTAAGAAAATTAGATCCTTACTTATTTCCAATTTACCTTCCACTTATTCTTACCAACCTGAAATTAACAGATCCTTTTTTAAACAAGGAAGTTGATGAGAGGATGATTTGAAAATTGTTTGAAGAAAGTTGGATGTCAAGTCAATATGGACAATGGTGGACATGAATTTCGAGCTACTTTATGGCCAGCTAATTTTTTTAGATTGGATGAATATCATATAAAAGTAATTTTATCAACACACATAATTCCATTTTTTTTAGATTAGATTATGAAGTAATAAAAAAACTTTTAATATAAAATAGGAAAAGCGATTAAAATATTATAGATAAAATATTAGTATGTGAAAAAACGAAGTTACAAAAAAAGTCGTTAGGCAATTCAGTATCATTGAATGACGCCTACATATCTAAATCTTTGGGATTGATACTAG
>JBCFYV010005924.1:0-13148 GCA_039000515.1 Timema cristinae | reverse complement strand
AAAGGGTGAACCATATTTCTCATGATAAATTTTCGGCCATTCCGGGAATCGAACCCGAGACACACAGCTTCTTAGACAAACTGAGCTAAAGTGTAGGACGTAGCTTCCTATGCATTTATTACTTAAATGGGGGATTGCACACTAAACATCCATCCCATTCTGTGCCATTGATATTGACATCACCATACATTTTTACAAATATAAAAAATATACATCGTTTTTATAACAACAAAACTAATTTCTATGAACAAGTGCCACACACCTGAACAAACGGGATGTCATGAAAATAACAAGACAACCAGTTTATATACTCTTTATTATTATCCTCTCCCAACCCAGCTAACGTTTAAATTTTTATATTTTAGCAGTCATATGAGATTTTGTATTTATTTATTATTTAATATTCCCAATCCTCCTGAACATAAACCAGCAAAAATATTTCAGTGTAATTCTTTTCCCGGCCAGTTAGGTTTTTATTTTGGAGGGTACACTTGTGTCTTAAAAGAAGAAGTGGTCCCTGTGAACTGAGCATGTACTCCGCCAAATATGTGTCACACTGCAGCACCTACGCCCTACAACGTCGTTACAACTGTGTTAGTGTAGTTGTATCAACCAATTTTCCACAACCTCAGACACGGTACATGAGTACAACATAATCTACAGCCCACTAATAAGGATACTTTCCTTGAAAATTTGAGGGGTATTTCATTGTTGCACCAATTCAAAAGGTCCCCAGACTCTGTTCCCTTTTTCGTCGAGTCATTTTTCAACAAATATAAATCATCAGAATGTTCACCTGCCTTTTGGACATAACTGTACAAAATTTTTAACTTATATCTCCCCCCCACATTCTGTTATTACAGTTTATAAAATTGATTTAAACAAGTATTTATTACATAGGCCACAGCTATCATAATGACTTTCTTTTAAATTTTTGACTCATAAAGATCCATATCTTGACCAGCCTAGTGTATAATAAAGGCTAGTTATTCTCATTAATGTGTCATCATCTCTGCTACACTGGACTCATAATAGAGTTCATTCAAAATGTTTCTCATATAAATGTTGAATTCAACTTATTTGCACTTACACACTACACACTTACAAGTGCATTCACAGTGACATCTCATCCTCCGCAGTGGCCTCTGTCATAACTTGGGATAACACACACACAAGGAGTCTTTCTTGCTTTTTGCCTCGTCTCAGAAGAACAAAATGTTTTTTATATCATCTATTTGAAATTACATTAGAGTGATTACAAACACAGGTTTTCACCGCAGTAATGTTTATTCTTATTTTGTAGTAAATTCAGACAGGATGTCATCCTAATATTTCATCCTGAGTGAATGAGGTAAAGTTTTCAAACTTTCAAATGTTTATTGACTCTGGGAGATAAAGGGATGGGTTTTATAATCCAGAAGTTTCATTAAAAGTAATAGTAAATAGTACTTGTTGTCATTGCTAAGTAATAGTAAATAGTACTTGTTGTTATTGCTAAGTAATAGTAAATAGTACTTGTTGTCATTGCTAAGTAATAGTAAATAGTCTTGTGTTGTCATTGCTAAGTAATAGTAAATAGTACTTGTTGTTATTGCTAAGTAATAGTAAATAGTACTTGTTGTTTATGCTAAGTAATAGTAAATAGTACTTGTTGTCATTGCTAAGTAATAGTAAATAGTACTTGTTGTCATTGCTAAGTAATAGTAAATAGTACTTGTTGTTATATGCTAAGTAATAGTAAATAGTACTTGTTGTCATTGCTAAGTAATAGTAAATAGTACTTGTTGTCATTGCTAAGTAATAGTAAATAGTACTTGTTGTTATTGCTAAGTAATAGTAAATAGTACTTGTTGTCATTGCTAAGTAATAGTAAATAGTACTTGTTGTTATTGCTAAGTAATAGTAAATAGTACTTGTTGTCATTGCTAAGTAATAGTAAATAGTACTTGTTGTCATTGCTAAGTAATAGTAAATAGTACTTGTTGTCATTGCTAAGTAATAGTAAATAGTACTTGTTGTCATTGCTAAGTAATAGTAAATAGTACTTGTTGTTATTGCTAAGTAATAGTAAATAGTACTTGTTGTCATTGCTAAGTAATAGTAAATAGTACTTGTTGTTATTGCTAAGTAATAGTAAATAGTACTTGTTGTCAATGCTAAGTAATAGTAAATAGTACTTGTTGTCATTGCTAAGTATAGTAAATAGTACTTGTTGTCATTGCTAAGTAATAGTAAATAGTACTTGTTGTTATTGCTAAGTAATAGTAAATAGTACTTGTTGTCATTGCTAAGTAATAGTAAATAGTACTTGTTGTCATTGCTAAGTAATAGTAAATAGTACTTGTTGTCATTGCTATCGCCAATATATTACCATCTTTTCATCATAATCAGACTTGAAATGCAGTCAGAGCTTCACTTCCTTGGAAATAACAATTAACAGACTACACACCAAACATTGCCTGAGTTTGGACATCCCTGATATAAGTTAATAACCTTGGAAATGGTTACATTTTTCCAAGATTACAGGAAACCTAAACTTATTTTATTTCAGCTGGTCAGAAACCTGGTGGAGGAAGAAGAGGTTGGTTGACTCTGCTGCCATGGGTGCTCCCTCCCCTACAACCCATACACCTCTCAGATGGCACCCGGCATGACGCCCAACATGGCGCCCAACATGGCGCCCAACATGGCACCCAACATGTATAGCCAACCTCCTCCTTATACTCAAGGTAATCAATCCCACAAGGAGCACTGGGTTGTTTGTACCACTCTCTCACTTTGTTTCCATCCAGAGCTAGTCTCACACGACGACAGAAGACTGCGTGTCACTTCATGGGTTCCGCTACACTTCACATACACTAGGTCTAGATTACAACCAAAGATAGATTGATAACAGGGTGTCCAGCGACCTGGAAAAGTCAGCGAATTTGATCAAATTTCTGGAATTTTCACACATTCATTAAAATAATAAAAAACTTTCATTTACAATAGTCAAAATAACATTTTTTCTTCCAGTTAACAGTCACTGCAAACAGTTGAGCATACTAATGTAAATTCCCAGTGTCAACATGTGATTTTGTTTCATCTTTTCATCCCTCTCTCTGAAAGTTGAGCCATGGCTATGCACATGGGCGAGAATTAGATTACACCACTGAAAGAAAAAACTAAAAAAGAATGTGGCTCACAACAGTTTTAAACTCTACTTGTGTACTCAATAGGATCTAATTGAATTCTAACTCAGATCACTCATTGTTTTAGAGTGAAATTCTTTAACTCCATCATAGAGTGACACAATTTCAGATGATGTAAGTTTTTGGAATAACTAAGCCAATACCACTTCAGTTGAACGTAAATGAAGGCAGGAACTAACCTCAACGTTTGTTTACTGCTTTATATTTATATTATTATTATGAAACTTAAAAGTCCATCAAAATCATCATTTTGCTAACGTTGCTTGGTAACGAAAATGGTGCCATCACCTCGCTAACGACAGTTAGGTGAAAAAACTAATGATAGTCACGTAGCTCATGTTAGTAAAGTGAAATTTTCAATGTAAATGTTGTTTTCCCAAATATCACTTCACTAACGACAGTAATATCACTTCTTTCTCATTAACAGTCTTAGAAAATAAATAAATATTATTATATATTATTAACATTTGAGGTATTAAAAACAAATAAATAATGAGAAATATAAAACTTTATTTTCTTTGGATTTTGGAAAAAATTTATATCACTAACACATGCATTTTGTATGTTTCTTCACTTAAAAAAGACTAATTCCAAAAAATTAATCAATATGCTAATTTTTTTACATTATTGTTAAAAATAAATTATACTTATGTAGTAAAATTACATATTTAATTTGGTTTTTATAAGTGATGGATTATGGGTAGCCACTTTAGTAAGATTTTTTAAAAAAAAAACTGAAAAAAATTGTAAAATCAAGCTTTGCTTGTTTTATTATTTACTTCTTTAATAAATATTTTGTATAGTCAGGTAATAAATTATACTTTTCCTGAAATTTTTATTCTTTTAGTTTTGGATTTCCTATTTATCCCTCAATTTGAGAATGGAAAAGACTGGAAAAGTTGAAAATTGACTCTGGAAAACCTGAAAAGTCAGTGAATTTTAAAATATAGTTTGGTTGGACACCCTGGGTAAAAACTTAATTTCAACTATACACTTTTTGGTTACCTTTAATTAATCTACATCATCCTTTATAAACAACAATCTTTATATTTTAATTAATTAAAATACACGCTGTTTGAGAATGAATAATTTATGAACAAAGATAGATAATTGACAATTGATAATTGTTCATAAAGTACATAATTAGTTGTAGTAAGGAACAATATATATCCTATTAGATAAAAATAGAAATCAAATTTAAAGATATGAATATGACAGAAATTAATGTTATTGACATAAATTATATTGACAATATCAATTAAGTTTACTTATCATAAAGAGTAAATGGACTGATTGGCAAAGTTGTTGTTAAAACAAAAAAAACAATTAGAATCATTAATTGTGAATGAAATATAGATTATGTATTGAGAAAAGATTATTAATTAGGGTTAAAATGTAATAATTGATCTTTATAAACACATTAAAAATGTGAGTCAGAAAGCACATATATAACAAAACAACAAAACATATTAAAATACATGTATTAAAGACATGAGTTAAAATAAAAATAAGGTGTATAATACTGATAACAAGATAAAAATAAGATTAGAAAAGAATTAATTGAGTTTATTTGAGAATTGATGCCTATGCTTTGCTTAAAAGTTTTGATAAGTTAACTTATTCAAAAATTTCAGGAAGTTATGTTGTTACAATTCAATAAACCATAAATATATTAAGACAAGTGTTAACGAACATGGGATATTATGGATGAAACTTATAATACAGTGTAATAAGATAGATAAGCTAATTTGACTAAATGGGGATCATATAAATATAAAGTAGTTAACTGTAAGTTGAGATCTATCCTTATTTGAAAGTTTTGAATGCCCTTGTTCCTTGTAAATCAGGAGTGAAATAATACAAGTCCGACATGTTTCGGCGCTCCATAGGCACCATCCTCAGGTCTAAATAAGAAAAAAGAGTTAACCTAAGTTGTGGTGCAAATACTCAATGTTGGCCAATATAAAAAAAACAAATGTAAAATTGATTTATATAACCAAGTGAACAGGAGATCTATAACTGCGGAAATGAAATATCATAATTACCATAAATGAATCCTGAGATGAGTTCCATTCACGTGTCCAGGTGTCATTTTTCAATTTTCAGAATATGATATCTAAGTGGTGTTAAGCCTCACTAAAATGTTAGATGATAGCTTCAGCTATCTGATTCATTAATATATATCTATCTCATTAAGTTATGATAGTTAAAAGTGTATCTTTGACTATAAATATGGAGTAATAAGCTACATGTCAAACACATTAACCTTAAAATATTAACTCTTTGGGGAGCAAAAAGTTACCAGTCTGTTAAGGCTAGATCGACAAGTAATTTTCAATGATTCATTTAAAAGGAATAGGAATGTAAGAATCTTTAATTCAGAAGACTGGTGTGTTTATTAAAATGAAAGGGAAATTTTCTTTTCTTCAGTTATAATTATCGTTATTGAAAATGAAAACAAAATAAATAGTGAAAACATGTGAATTGTTTACTGAATTAATTTTTCTTTGATGACAAGATTTATTTAAACTCAACATTTAAACTGCGACCTTGGATTGGATTTAATCTAACCCACCATCTACTGTTATTTGTATCATCTAATGTATTTTCTAGCTATTGCAATAACTGCACACTTATTTTACAAACCACAGCTCTGGCTAAGTTTTTACGCATTAATTCTAAAAGTAAAATGTAGTTGATCAATCTCAGCATGATCAATAAAATATGACACATGTGAACAAACTAATTTTAATTTTAAATTTGAAAATGACTCAACAGAAGTTGTCTCTATAAATGGGAGTTCTTAGTTTGTGAAGTGTACCATTGGCTTAGTCTTTCTGCAACATCAGAACTACAAGACCTGTTGTTGAATGCCACCACACGATAAGCTGAGTGATGGGGTACACACTTTCACTCCCTGCAAGAAGAGGAGGAGGGGTTCCAATCGTATTAATTGAAGAAATAAGAGAATTTTCTACCTTAAAGTTCCTCAATTGCTCCCATCATAGGTGCTGTTGTGTGGCCACAATTTGAATTGGAATACAACTTAAGAATCTGCCACCCATCATCACTACTAAACCTTAGCCAAGGTGAAATAGTACATAACTTAATCATGAAAATGAATTGATGACATTGTAAAATATGTCCAAATGTCTGGCCATACGGATTATTTTTTCCCCAACCTCGGGTATTAAAGAGCAGTTGAGGATAGCACCAGGGTAGGGACCTGCCCCAAGCGAGATTACGCCCTACTATTGGTTTCATTCATAGGTCAAGGGAAGAAGTGCACCAAAGGCACGATAGAATAAAAATGAACAAGCCAAAGTAAACCTTTCAGCTAGAGTATGGATACTATCCACAAGACGAGTTCTGAGGTAGTGGGGGGTAAGTGCACACAGTATAGCAACATTAGCAACATGTTTCTTCGTGTTTTCTCAATATTCTCTCAAACACCAGTATAAAGTATGGCTAGAAAAAAGCATATGTTGAACCTTTGTTTAAATCATCAAGCATGTTTCATTAAGCAGACACACTTTGGTGAGTGCCACATCCACTCCCTGGATAACCTACAACCAAGCTTTAACCACGCGTCTGTTTGGTTTTCTTATCTAGACACAATTATATTTATCAGTGATGTTTTTATCTCATTTTAAAACCATTTGTTTTGTTAGTAGTTTTCAACTTAGTGATGTTGCAAAATAGTGATGGGTCGAACCAGCTCGTTGACACGAGCTAGCTCACATAAGCTCAATCACTCAAAAGAGTCGTTCACCAATCACCGCATGGCTGGTTAGCTCCCAATCCTTCACTCCTTCCCCTCTATAACTGCACGAGTGAAAGAGCGCTAACTAGTTCTCACAATTCCCGTTCCAAGCATTCAAATCTGTCCCTTCCCTTTTAACTTATAAACGAATTAGGATTTATGTGTAATTTATCCGAAGCTTATTGTGTCTGATTCTTTAATTTTATTTCTTACGCATATTATTTATAATAATTAACTTTAGCATATAGCCTTTAGTGTTCAATTAACATAATTATGTCTATTGATGTTAAGAAAAATAGTTAGTTTAATATTGTAGGCCGTACTGATATCTAGTAACGACAGTAAGCATCTATAGTTGATCGTTTGTAGTGAAGAACGACAGAAGAGTCATGAATGACAAACACTCCTGACTCAAAGATTTGTGAATGACAAAATCTGTGAGTTTTTCCCCAAAGAATGAACGAACAAAAAGAGAGCGGTGAATGACTACAACTCTCTAAGCTCAGCGAAGAAGGGGGGTTTGGGAAATAGTTAAAAGGATGCGTTGATAAGCAAGACTATAAATAAACCCTAACAATGGAGAAAACGCAAAGCGAGTAAGCAGAGACAATGATGGGGCGTATGAGTGAATTGAAAGATGTAAAGAAACTCAAACTACCCATGATGTCCCCCTAAAGTGTCACAGGGACACAAAGTGTTGATCGGGGGAAAAAGGGGGGCTCAGTGCCTGATGCACCCTTTGCGGTAATTTTTTAAGGGTAATAACCCTTTTAATTTCATTGTCATTTTTTTGATTTAAATGTACAATGATGTGCATACGTTTATTTTGTACAAGTAATAATAGAAATGTGTAGTAAAAGTTGGCCTTTTGTCTTGACAGAGCGTATGAGCGTTTAGTGGGTAGCGAACGACTCATCGTGAAGCGAGATTTTGTTCTTCACAGCTCTTTCTCAAGAGTCATTCACTTTGAATGACTACTCTAAGCGCCCATACTATTGCAAAAATGATTTAAAGTATCTTTACCTGGGATTTACGTTAACATCTTCTCACATTTTAAAAAGAATTTTTGTGTCCCCAAGGCCCAAAAATACTTACCATGACATGTTAGCTTCACTAAGAGCTTTTTTTAATTTTTTAAAATGAGTTTTTAAACCTTTTTAGTCGTCAAATATGAGAGAAATGTAATAATTTATACAAAAATGGACCAAGTGATGGACATAGTTCCCCCGGGAAAATGACATTTTGAAAACCTTTTAAAAAAATTTTTTTTTTCCATCAATATGTTTGATTCATCTAAAACCATTTCTGGCGTTACTCTTACCCAACATATTTTCACTACTCGCTTTATTCATGGTCTAGAAAATTGATGGTATTAACTTAAATATAAAGGCAAAAAGTACAGTGGCTCATTGATAGAGGGTTTTACAAAAACTTATTGAAAAGGAAAAATGTTGTTTTGCCGGAACCACAAATTTTTAAGGTACAAAAAGATGTTCAACGCCCAACCGGGGAATTTGGGTTTAAAGGAGATTATTCACTCTAAAATATTTTGTTGTAAAATTTGGGGGCAAGATATTTCATAAATTTTTGTGTTTATGTTTTTGTTAAAGGGGGGGGTTTTTGTTTATCACCATTTACTTAATTTTATTGTTCTTGATGAACAAGTCATCCCAAAAAATATTTTCCCAAGCTTTATTTTGCAGTTATAATAGTACATATCCCTATATACATACCAAATCATGCTGTTTCCTAAAGGGCAAGAAAATGGTCAAAAACTATAATACTTAATTCTTTTTTCCTTTTTCACACATTCTCTACAACTTTAGCCGGTCTTACATTTGATTCGTCAATTGATCTACTCATTTTTTAAATATGCAAAAAACCACCGAAAAAGACACTTCTTTCACATTGAATTTTTGTTTTCCCCTTTAAAAATGCACCCCTTCACACCCTTCATTACTGACTTTGTATACCAGTTTCACGTTCATTTCTTAGAAATCTCTTACAACCACATTTACCCTTTCTCTTGTGTTTCTCCTGACAAACCCACACTTTACACCATAATATAAGGGTTTGGGGTTTAAAAACACTTTTAAAAAAATGTCATCTTTGTCTTTTTGAATCTACTTTATTCCATTTTTTGTAATAGTCCAATAACCAACTATTCCCCAAAATGTCACTTGGAATACATCCTTTTTTTTTTACAGAATATTTTGCCTGGATAGACAACATAATTCATTTGTTCTAAAAGTTTTATTTATAAAAGTTGATAAATTTCCCGAACATCCTTATCAAAAAATTTTAAATTTTTAGTCAATATTATTTTAATTTTTAGGAAGTACATTTGATACAAATTTATTAATAATCTAATCTAATGGGTAAGAAAAATCAATGGAAATATGAAAAAAAGTACAACAAAAATTTCCCAAAAGAGGAAGGAAACCCAAATAAAACAATTGTGAGTAAATAATACTTGTTACTAAATGTTGTAGAGTACCCCCAGAGCAGTCAGGGTTTCTCCGTCCCAGGCCAGTTTTTAGCAGAGCCGCTTGTGGCCAATGTGGCCATGCAGTACGGACAGGCTCTCATGGGGTCAGGACGACAAATGGTGGATAAGAGCTGGAGAAATATGTGCCAGTGTCCAGACTTAAATACTACTTTGCTGTGGACACGCAGTATGTTGCCAAGAAACTGGCACTGCTCTTCTTCCCTTCACGCACGCAGTGAGTTACACACACAACGCTTTCTTATTATTGCTAATAATATCAACTTTGGACCTTAAAATTTGGATTCAGAGGCATAAACCTTAATATTTTCTCTCAAACTCGGATTCACGATTAGATACTTAGGAAATCATGTGTCTTATGTTGCCATCAATATTTTAAAAAATATCCCCTCGTGAACCCCCTACAAGTTTGCCTCTACTTGGATTTCTGATGACTTCTCTTACATCATTGAGGACACCCTAAGGATCATTTTGATATGTTTTAGTTCCTTTTTCCTTTTATTCTTGTTCTAAAATTTACACAATCGACTACTAACATTGTATATTGAGCCAAACTCTGAACTGAGATGAATGTAACCCATAGGCCCATGGTTATTCTTGGAAAGGGGGTGAAGGAGTTTTTTCCCTAATCTCTCCCCACTATTGTGGGTGTATTTCCTCTTTACTTCCCTCATTCTTAGTTTAAACAGGCTGTTCAGTAGCTTGGAAAAGTCAGGGAATTTAATAAAAACTAAGAAAAAGTCCAGGAATTTAAATAATTGCAACTACACATCTAAAAAAATGGATATATGTTTTTCTTTATGCTAACCAAATGCGTTGTCTGGTATAATGTAAACCTAACATGAGATGGTTATATAAGGTTTTTTAACACATCCACGCAGGAACACATAATAACAGAAAACATTAATTATTAAAAAAGAACTTGTAAGAATGTTGATGTTTAATATATCTTAGGATTGTTTTTGAAAATATGTAAGAACTTTAGTAAACAAAAGAATTGCCATTCACCAAGAAAAACTTTAAAAAGGTTAAGTGGGAAATTTTCTTAAATGTTGTCTGGAAAAGTCAGAGAATGTTATTGTAAAAGTTTTATAGCCCCCCTTATTAGTGTTATTAAATGTGGATACACTGAAAGGGTGAGGAGGACAAAATTCCAAGCAGTATGAGTACTCACACAGATTTTGTGAAATTCATGAAAATAATTATATTTTCAGATGATGATGATCATCATCATCATTAACTGTTTACAGCCGTGGCCGGATCTGTTTAGTATTATGCCTCCATATCCCTCTTTCCCTCCACCATTCTTCCTCCTGCATGCTCTTCCTCTCTCCTCTCATTTGCACACTGCTGCTATCTGTTCTTCCATCTCTTCTTTGGTTTTCCTTACAATCTCTTCCCTACATATTTCATATCCATTAATTCTATCGTAATCCTCTCCCTTCCATCCTCATTATGTGTCTATACCATCTCATCCTAGCTTCTCTACTATCTCATGTACCCCCTGTATCCTAACTCTAGATCTTACATCTTCATTCCTAATTCTCTCTGGTGACAACTAGCATGCTCCTCAAAAAACTTCATTCCATGGCCTCCACTATCCTTGTTTCTCTTTTATCCAAGGTCCATGTTTCCGCTGCACACGTTGCTATGGGTATGAAGTTGTTCTATACAGCACTGCCTTACACTTTAGTAGCACTTCTCTTTTCCATGGTAGGTCTCTTACACACCTGTATAAAACCTCTCCCTGCTGCCCCGTTTCACTATTGCTCTGCTGCCCGTTTGCCTCAATCACACTACCAGATACTTCACACTCTTTGCTGTTTTCAAATCTACTCCATCCAGTTCTTTCCTCCTTTCTTAGCCTTGTTCTCTGCCTTGTCATCACCATCACTTCACTTTTCGCCATACTTAATTTCATTCCACAATTTTTCACCTCCTCATTCCATTCTTGAAAACCATTCCTGTACTTCTCTTCCACCCATATCGTCAAGTAATCTGCAAACATCATTGCTTTTATTTTCTCCTCGCCCAATTAGCCTGTCACTTTATTCATTTTCATTTCCATCACCAATACAAATAGTAATATGAGAGGTCACTTCCCTGCTTGACTCCATCTTTTAATCAGAATCAACCTGTCCACCCTCTTTCGTCTTTACACAACTCACATTATTATCACACTTATTTTTTACTCACCTAGCCACACTTCTTTCTACTTCAGCCTCCTCCATTGCTTAACATACTTTCTTTTCATCCACACTATCATAAGCTTTTTCTACGTCTACATTCATTACCTGATCCTTTCCAAACTAATATCTCTTTGCCACCAGCTGTCTAATTATAAATATTAAATCTATTGTCAACCTCTTCTCTCTGAACTCATTGCTCCTCTTTCTCTCCATCACCCCTTCACGGTTTTCCTTATCCTCCTTACCAGAATCCTTTCATACATTTTTGTACATTGACACATCAGTGTTAAGCCTTTAATTTTCACATCTCTTTCTATCCCCGGTCTTGAATATTGGTAATATAATACCTTTTGTCCAATGCTCTGGCACTTTCTTCTCCATCCACACTGCCCTCCAAACTTCATACCACCACTGCAAACACATTCCTCCTGCTGGTGTTATCATTTCCACTGTGGGTTTGTCCACTCCTGGTTCCTTTCTCTTCCTCATCCTTTTAAATACCTCTTTTACCTCCTACCTTCTACCTACTTCCTCTTCCATCTCTCCTTCTTCCGTACCAATCCTTCAGCCTCTGGGTTCATCATTATCTCAAAATTATTTTCCCAGATTCTTTATCTTCTCATCCCCTCCCTATCCTTCCTTTTTCATCCATCATTCGGACCTCTTTTCTATTTCTATCCTTCTTTGGTTCACTTTATTATACAATATCTTCTTTCTCCTTCGACATCAGTCTGCAGCACTTTTGTGCATTCTTCCATCCATGTTTTTCTCCCTTCTTTTACTATCTTGTTTACAGTTATCTTTTTCTCCTATACTTATCCTCTGCCTCTCTTGTTTTGTGTATTTTCAGATATATTTTAAATTAATTATAATAAATAAGCTGTATGTCTCAATGATTATTGTAAGTGGCTTTCACATACTCCATTTCATGAGCATTCATTAGCACAAATTACTAGACACATTTCCCAACAAACTTATTCCTTGCTACGTGAAGTGCAAATTGTTATTTGAAATGTTCAACAAATCATTAATCCAATTTTCAAAGCTGTACACTTTTTTACTTTCTCGTCTAAGATAAAGCGTTGTTGTTATGGACATTTTCAACCTCTATATTCTGACAAATCATTACATTTACCCACGGTACTTAGAATACACGGTAGGGTCCACACGCATCTCCCCTCCAGTCCCGCCCCTTTGGACACGTCACTAGTCCATTACTATAATAACACTGCCTGCTAACATTTGTTTTAAAGTAAATTGGAATTTGATCATAACTTTCAAATTAGACAATGTTTAACCATTTTTTAATGCTTTTTTTTATTTAAGTTAACTGGAATATTAAGATTTAAAAAGTACAGATTACATTGCCACTGTAATAAAATTATGTAATGAAGAACATGTTTAATGAGCTAAAGAAAATTACACAACAAATAAAATAAGACAGTTTTTTAAATTAAGATTAGAACGACAAAAAAATGTTGAAGATTAAATAAAAAAAA
>JBCFYV010005923.1:0-11381 GCA_039000515.1 Timema cristinae | reverse complement strand
AAAAGTTTGGATTTTCCTCTCGTTCTATGTAGTTGGTGAATATTTGACATTACACAATACGTAGCATGGTAGCCAAAGACTTCACAACATCCTTCGTGCATCAATTACAACTACCTTCTCCATTATATACACAAACAAGAAACAGTTTTTTACCATTTATAAAAGTGACAAGGGTTTATTTGGATCCATCTAGCTGCAGAGCCTTTCCTTACCCAGTTGTGTAGCTGTTTTATTATCACATACAAATTAATTTTTCAGACATAATTAGGAATCTCAATACATCTTATTTACATAATGTACAAGCTATTAAAGAATTACACATTAAGGTTATATGTAAATCCATGTTAGAACAAACACTAAAACTAAAAGTATCTTACACAGTGAGGCCAACTGACCAACAAAATCAACACTCAGCTGAGTTAGACGCTACTATACAACTTATTGAACAGTAGCTAAATTAGTTTAAAAAAAGTTTTTAAGCGTTATTTGATTTTTGGAATCTCGCGATATTTTAGATAACAGCTTGTGATGCCTTCTTCCATAAATATTATCTTTTGGCTTCTTTTTTATTTATTTAAAGAAGGCTTAAGTACACCACCTGGTGATACGAAAGATTAAAAAAGTTTTTTTAATGTTTTTTTAAATGATAAACTTTGTTTTGTTTTCATGTATAATTTTATTACCTACGTCAAACGTTTTAGCTCAGTCGTAGTGTTATATAAAGGGTCTTGGGTTCGATTATTTGGCTTGACCAAAAATATTCATTGAAATTGAAGTTTCCTTTTCACAATTATGAAATTAATGACCCAGTGGTTGAATGTTGTTTTAGATTTAAATTAGTTTATAAGTCGTGCTCTGAAATATTCAATCGTTTAGAAAATGCAAGTATAAAAATAGTATATGCAATAATAATAAAGAAAGACACACGATTTTATTCAAGAAAATATCAGGATAAAATTTTTAATGTTTCTCATTTCGCTGTTGTATCGTGTGCGCTTTTCTATTATTACAAGGTTTTAGCCATACAATAATAGGTCTCCGCAGGAGTAAATAGCAAATCCATCCTATTTTAAATTAGGGTAATGAGTGTCACTTCATGGTTAATTGAACATGTTCTTCTCACTAATAATTAGGTTCCTTTTGCTTTTACTTTATTTTAAATTAATGCAGATTTCACAATTAAAGATCAGATTATTTGAAGGATGTGGCCTGATTACTGGTTTTTAAGAAATTTGAAATACTGTAGTTTTCAAAATAACTCCGCTTAACAAAATGTAATAATGTTGAGTGTTTCACACGATACATAGCTAGATTTTTCTTAAAAAAAAATTGTTAAGGTTAGTTAACTGCTAAAGGTTTATTGGAAGTTTTGTTTCAAGCTTTAATATCCTGTATTAGTAAGAATGAACAAGTGTTTAGCAGCATTTAATATACTTTCTCTCGTTTTAACAATACTATTTTTACTCTACATTAAATGCTTGCCTTGTTTCTAAATATACAATAGATAAATGATTTTTTTATACACTGCGTTTTACTACCGGTTCGGATGTAATGCCTATTTACTAAATACACTAATGTGTTAGGGGTTGTAAATGGTAGAATTTATAAGAAGTGTACCCACATTTGCATGGAGGGATAGTGAAAACCACCCTCGTACATCCTACCGGGATCAAACCCTGAACTCCCCATCTTCGGCAATCTAATATATTGCGAGAGGAGTGTCTTAGACCATGCGACCACCGAAACGGTTGCTGGATGATTTTGAAAATTATCTCCGTGATGTGCTGGGCGCCATCTTGTGTATTCTAGCTGGGGTGGGCAGTGGCGAATTTAAAATGTTTGCGCCCCGGCACAATTATGATATGCCCCCCGGCTCCCATTTTTTTTTGACGTGAATACGTCTTTAAATTTGCTACCATACGGGGCAATCCAAAAACCTAATGATAACAAAATCGGGGATACAGTTTGGCGTTGTAGTTTCGAATCCATCCTCTACATCCAAAATTAAATTATACAATTGGATAGCTAAAGGATCAATGAATGCATTACGATACGCGAAAACAGTGACGCATCGCGCGCGGTGGAGGGGGAAGCGCCGCCATTTTGAGGTTATTTTGCTGCGTATCGAGATTTGCAATTAGTATAACTTTTGACTTGGAGAAGCTACGATGTTCGTTTAAGTTTTAATCGTCAGCTGTCGTCAAAATCTATCGATTTTATATAAAACATTAGTTTAAAGTAGTGACAGTGAATATAATAAGGTGTTAGAATAAAAAATCTATCGATTGTATATAAAACATTAGTTTAAACAGACCTATAATTAATAAAGTTATATTGTAACACAATAATTATTTGTTTCCTTGCTTTTATCTTAAATACATAAATAAAAAATATTTTATATATATATAATATAACCCGTTACATAAACGTATTCACGTACAACACACGGCCGTGTCCATGACAGAGCCACACCCCACTTTTTTTCACAACAAACACCAAAAACATGAAAATTGCTCATAATTTTCACACGTCTGTACTTACATAGGGGAGAGTGGGTATAACCGGGTATCTAGTGTATAATTATTTTTATTAATACATTTATTCCCTTAAAGTTCTGATTTTTTGAGTACACAATCTTTATTATGTCTTCTTTAACTAGGCATATCTATTTTTTATACTTGTGATAAATGAATGTCCTTAAAATATATTTTTTTGAAATATGGCAAACTACCCTGTTTTAACCCCACTGGTTGGGTAAAACCGGGCACATATTAAAAAATACTGTTTTTTAAGAACCTTTAGATCAATTAACAAAATAAGTCAGTTATTTAATATGCAACTACAGGATTACAATTAAAATTTCAGGTCTCACAATAGTTTTGAGAAAATTACACTATAGTTTAATTTACCTAATTTAATAGTAAAAAATAATAAACATGTGGATTAAATTGAAATTAAATTACGGTTAAATCACAGTGATTAGAACATAATTCAAAGACCATTAATTCAATGTGATAAAAACAATAACATAATATAATAGTAATCTATTAAAATTATAATACAATAATTATAACCTTTTTTATACTAAATTCAGTAGTCTACACTGTTGCAAGTGTCACATGTAAAAATATCACACTGCTGCTCATCTAAGCCTGCACATTCTTCATGTGCCCAACCTTTACAAACATTGCACTTCACCCAACTCTCTTCAGAACGTGAATTTGAAAAATGATCTCCACAGTAAAGACATGGAACATCTTCAATGTCTTCTTTATCATTTGAAAGATTTGTTATTTTGTTAGTTTTAATCTTTTTTGACACTTTTGATTTTTGATTATTTTCCCGTGAATCTGCTGTCAACTCGGAAGTTAAATTTTTTTTAAGGATTTGTTTTTTCGGAGATGGTTGATAACAACTCATTCTTGTATGGTGAATCTGTCAAAATTACAGTTTTCCCCCGCCGTCTATTTATCACTTTTGGTTTTCTCGTCGCCTGAGGAATGTTCCTGATATTTTTTGCAGAAATAGTGAAGCCACCTAAAGAAGGATTAATTTCAGTCATTTTTTTATTTCATTGGGACTCACTTCATTTTTTGATCCAGCTGTATTGGAAACAGCACTATTCAAACCAGAAGTTCCTGGGATATCATTAACTGAGACACAATTTTTTGTAAATCAATGGATTCTTTAGAAGTCATAGTCACGTCGTCACTGCCTAAACCTGTACTTTGGGAGCATAAT
Source organism: Timema cristinae (assembly GCA_039000515.1). Lineage (NCBI taxonomy): Eukaryota > Metazoa > Arthropoda > Insecta > Phasmatodea > Timematidae > Timema > Timema cristinae. The sequence goes on along the minus strand of JBCFYV010005923.1, from coordinate 7,640 downwards.
CCAACCTGTTTCTTTCGCAACTAACTACCAGAATTTCATCTGGTCTGTCCGTCGTTTCGCTGGCTGATACATCCAATCAGGAAAAACATTAGTGTCAAGTGGAATATTCCTGTTTTTAGGAATCCTTTTACTGCGGTTTCCATGGATGCAGCTTTCATATAAGCCGCGCCATAGAGTTTACCAACTTGATGGATAGTAATAGCACGTCCTGGATGTGTTTGCATCCACTTTCTTGCTTCTTATGAATAATATGAGCTCAGAGGAGCCATAAAAGCAACATCAAGCGGTTGCATCCTATGGGTGCAGTGTGGAGGAAAACATAAAAGAAATTACGTGGTTTTCCCGAGCCAAGTCTATGAGTTCTAAGTTCTTAGTGTGAGTTGCATGGCCATCTAATAATAGAAGAACCGGTTTCTTTTCAGATGGATTTGCGAATTCGATGAAACGTTGGAACCATTTCAGAAATATGTCCTTCTGCATCCAACCATTGGATGGGTATTCAGCTATGCTGCCTGGAGGGGCATCGTCAAGCAGCTCTGGTTTAGCTCTTAAGTCTTGGAAAAACAAACATAGTAGGCATGCAAATACCACTGGCACTCATGCAAGTTTCAGCAGTAACTAATGTCCCTCTTTCTGCTGAAACCAGTGCTCCTACTTGCCTTTTTCCTCGTAAACCAAGGACTCTAGACTGTTTTTTGGGCACAAAAGTAATTCCTGTCTCATCCACATTGTATATGCGATCTGCAGTAAACTGATATTTTTCATATAGAGTGGTTAACAAGTCAAAAAACTGTTTTACAGCAACCTTATTAAACCCCATTGCTCGTCCAATCGATGTGGGTTCTGGTGATCTTAGTCTGATTTCAGGGTGTCTACCTAAAAACGAATACAGCCAGTCTTTTCCAGCTAGTTGTTTAACTTTATTAAATCTGTTGGGGATTTTATTGACTTTTGCTAATTCAAAGGCAAGACGACGAAGTTCAGTTAAAGTCAAGCCAAACAATCTGCTTTCCATGAGTAAATTATGCTCTACAAGTTCTTTTTCTTGATCCTTGGTGAAAACAGGTTTATGTCGACCCATACCTAAAAGAAATGTATAAATATTTCTTTAAAATGTTCACTAAATTCCAGCCTATGAATACTAGAAAACTAATATTTACTAAAAAAAAAATTTTTAAATAATGTTTTCTTAAAGTTTTTATTTAATTTTCTGATGTTGATTACCTTTTTACTAGCATCCCTGTCTCCATCTTTAGCTTTCTTAACTCTTCTTAAGGGTTGATTGAGGAATATATATGCTTTTGCAGCTTTGTAATAGCCCGTTTTACCACTAATAACGTCTGCTATAGCATTCCTCATGCTATCTTCAGACCACGACTGTAGAGTGGACGTGCGAACATAGTTTTCTTGGCATGGTTGCTTTTTTTTACAAACCTATACAAAAACGGTTGAAAGGAAGAGAATTAACCATAAATGTTTGTTATTTTTATTATATCTTTTAAAAAAATATTTATTTTAAGACTGTGGTCAAACTCGCTGAAAAATTAATAAATGTAAGGTAGGTAAGCCAAATAACGCCCCCCTTAACTCTAGATAATTTTCTTGGCTCTAATTATTATGGTAGAATATTAGAAAGTCGTAAATATTCACCACACGGCATATGAACTATTGTTATAGGGTAATATTTTTTCTGATCATTTTGAGTTGAAAATTTGAAAAATAATAAAACATGTCTAGTGGGCGATCTTGGAACACATGTTCCAAATAACGCCCATGCTTTGGGGTGAAAAAAAATGCAATGTAATCATTTTTTATGGTAAATTTATTTTAATAACACAATATTTGATACTTTAACATGACATAACCTGACTTTTTAGCCATTTTAGTCTAAACCAATGTTGAATAAACATACAAAAAAAGTTTACCTACACACTAGAAAAATAAAAAATAATAAATGGCAAAGAACAAAACGAATCTTGAGTAGAAACATAAATAGAAACAAAGTTAAATTTATAGCCTAAGAAGTTATCAAAATTATGTATAAAAAACTTTCAATTGAATTAACTTAAAATAAATCGTACTTTTCTAAGACTATAAAATGTATCTAACTTAAGATAAATCACTCTAACTTAATGTTAAAAATCAATTGAAATAAAAAATGCAAACTTGTGAAAAAAAAAAGGATATTTTGTTCTACTCATTTGGTCTAAATTTCACATTCAGGACAAAGAAAACGTGATGTTTTGTCCTTAAAGTAAGTCCAACACATTCTTCATGAACATATTTCAAACACTGTACACACAGTAATTCACAAACGATTCTGCTACACACAGAACCAGCTATCTTTTTCTCTCCTAACAGTTTGTGTCAAACCACTCGGTCCAGCTTCAAGAAGATCTTTCACTGAAGGTGGCTGATGTCTTCTTCCCTTATCTTTCTTAACACCCAAATCTTCACGAGTAATGCCAACTTTATTCTTCTTTAAGTTCTTTTTTTTCCCCTCTTCCTGTTCTTGAAATAATGCTTTTGTTACCTCAATAGCTTGGTAATTAATGGATTTCCTTCGTTTGTTTGTATTTTTTTTCTTTACTTCAGGAGTGTAAAGAATGTCTTTAAATGAAATCTCTAATACGTCTTCGTTATCACTAGATTCATCATGAAGTGAAAAGCTATCACTTGTTGTGGAGCTTGAGTCAAGTGAATCCTTGTGTTTTGACACTCTTTTCCGAGATACGGCCTTGTCTTGAATTAGCTGTGAGATAGATGGTGGTGCAGACTGGGATTGTAAGGGGTTTCTTCAACCACTTCTCTTCTAGTGAGTTGGGAAGGAGCAAAGGCCATCTTAGGGATAGCATTAGGGTCAAATGGATATATCCCAGTTGTGCGAAATCCAGCTGATACATTAGCTGGCGTAGTAGCCCTGGCCAAACTTTAATAAATATCTTCCCAAATATTCTTTTGTTTACTGTGCGGTCTTCGTAGCTTTCATTGTTGACCAATACAGCATAACTTCATCGTCCCAGAATGCTTCAAAAGGGGAAAACACAGATTTGTCCATCGGCTGCAACTCATGCGTTGTGTTGCTAGGCAAACAGAAGAGAGTAATTCCCTGCGTTTTCGGCTGCTTCTACAATACCTACGTCTAAATGCGATGATGCACCGTCAAAGATAAGCAGTACATTACCATGTGGTTTGAATTTTGAAAAATGCATAACCCACTTGATGAACGTTGATGTGGTCACTGACACCCTTTTCAGTCATCGCAACCTCTGTGCCAGGTGGAAGGCTATCTTTCCATTCAGGCTTTAATCTCCTCCCTTTAAAAAGGATCATAGTGGTATGACTTGACCCAATGCGTTCCCACACGAGACAATAGACACGTTTTCACCATGCTCAGGCCCTACTAGATGTACTCTTTATTCTCCTTTCATGGCAAAGATTGTTTGTTGTTTATGAAGAGAAAGTCTGCAGCCTTTCTCGTCCATATTGTAGATAAGCTGTGGTTTGTCGAAAATTTCCAATCGGGTCATTACCTCCTTCAACTTATCAAAATAGTCATTGACAACTTTATTTAGCTTAGCAGCCCTACCCGGTTCATGCTTTGAGCCTTTCTTTGTGTAACATTCGGATGGCGTTGTAAAAACAGCTTTAGCCATTTCCGACCAGCCAACCCACTTAATTTGCTGAAAGGGTTTTAAATATTATTTTTATCACAAAAGGTGTACACTGAGCGTCGAATTACTTTGCCAGTTCTTGGCATGCCTATCTCCGCTAGTCTAAAAATCCTGTTGCAGAGATCGTTTTCTTGAACAGGAGCCAAATAGGATGATCTTCCTAACTTTTTTATAGTTTTTCCAGAACTTACATGGCAACGCAATGTCCATCGGGAATTTCGAATCGCAATGCTGCTGATCTTACAGGCATTCCGTCAGCTATGGCCTTCATCGCATCCTGCAATTGCTTTTCAGTCCAAAGTGCCCTTCTTTTCTTCGTCTGGTCCATCTTAAAAATTAAAGTGTTTTTGTATTTTGAAGAAACAGTGTTACATAAAACATAACAATACAATTTTTCAAAAACAAATATTATATTAAGTTTAGATAATATTTAGCTTACCTTAATTTGATATCCCACATGCAATTTTCCTTTTTTATAATCTCTCACCCCAACCCTCATTTTAAATTATGATTTAAAAAAAATACAATAATTATTCGATTTTGGATAAAAATTAACTTTAATCAGATACCAACATGGATTTTTTTGGGGTCAATATTGGCCCGCTTTCTCGCCCTCCGAACCCGTCATTATTTACTGTTTTAAAAAACAAATAGCATAACCATGTTTGTATAAAAATTAACTTTACTAAAAACTTAATAAAGGAAAAATATATAAGGAAATTGAAGTTCCAAATAACGCCCATGGCATTATATAGGTCATCAGTTGTGGGCATTATTTGGAGCTCCTAGTTCACCCACGTTTTAATTCATTGTCTTACTAAAATATACATAAATGCATGTTAGAATGGAAATATCAATGACGTATCTCATTCTACACATATAAGCTGTAGAATGACATTTAGTATGTTCATGTAAATTAAGTTATCAAAGAACCTGGAAGAAAAATCAAATTACCTCTAAATATTAGCAGCGTCCGTCTTGCTCGCCTCTCTCTGTTCTACTAAAACAAACGTGGTTGAATCGGTGAGTCCAGTGAATGTGGTTCTTGCCCTAACCGTTAGAGGCCAGGAGCATTCAGGATCATAACTAATCTTGTAAAATTTTCGATGTTGTTGTATAAAATGACGGATGGGCGTTATTTGGCTTTACTTACCTTATCAATAAATAAAATTTTGGTTTGATCTTAAAAACGATAATGATAATTATATACATATGTAAACTCTACAAACAAATTATTCGCCGGGTAAAACCGGGTAGTACCCGGTCTTACCCCTTGCATTGCTACCCTCTTTTACCCCAAGTGAGATCCCTGAGCGTTTATACATTTTTGGGTGATGTGGACTCCCTCCCAACCACACCCGAACGCTGACTGTTGGCCCAACCCTGGCGTGTCATGGGGTGGCTGCTTTTTACACGGTCGAGGCAGCACGTTGTAGGGGAGGCGATTAGCCCCTGTGCCACAGCATCAGAAGTGTGGTGGGGGAACGGATGAGGGGGTGTTGGGCGTTGAGAGCGATTGTCTGTTTAAGTCTAAGGGATTTGTAGGGGCTGTTGCTCCACGAATTATCCGGTTGGCGCTCGCCTCCCGTGGTGCGTGTGTCTTAGTGCCGTTCCCACCCACCTTCGCGTGGTGTTGGTCCGTCGGTGTATGAACCATTCACCTACAACTTCTGTTCACAGCAATAATCCGAATCCATCAGACTATATAGACAACCAGAAACAATCGCAATCTTCTTTAAAATTCATAGACACCAGTAAAATCAACGTATTCTCCCGGATGAATGTAATAACTATGTTGTGCTCGTGGTGTTTCGTGTAAAGCTATATGTGTGTCCCTGCGGTCCCCACCGAAGGCCGGATACCCTATCCAAATTTTCCTGTCACCCGATCAGTAATTCTCCCGGTGCCCCATTTCACCTTCAGTTTACCACAATCATCTCCCGTTCCATTCTGCATGTCCTATCCACATCCGTCACCTTTCATCTATGTTTTCTACCCTGTCTTCCGTCTCTATGTGTATTTATATATATTTTTTTAGGTCCCTGTCGACCAAATACCGCAACAGGGTGGGTTTTTGTTAATTTCCCCGCCCATTAAACCAGGACAGCATGTAATCACCCGCCAGGCGACAACGACTTCTTTTAGTGTTTTTTTTATGTTTTTTACTACAACGATTGACTTTCGAACCCTCGGGGGGGGGTTTTGTCTTATCATACATTCATGTTCATTCCTAAATAAAACTGCTACGATTTGAAAAAATAGTATTTTACAATTTAAAAAAACACAGAAAAACTACTTTATTTATTTAAGAAATAACAGAAAGTTTCCGCACGCTTTAAACATTCACCAAGGGGCTAAAGCTAGACAATAACTTGGCAAATTTCCGCTAGGTTCCCACTATTAAGGGAGAAAAAGCTATTCCCTTTTCCCCAAACCCACCCGGTTTTGTACAATTTCCCCCTATAATAAGAGATAAACTATCCGGAAATACGTATACATTTTAACTATTTTAAAAACCCAAATAAACCTAGTATTTACAAAAAAAAACCCTACTACTACTAAAACCCCCCCAACCACTGGGGTGCTACCTCTAGTTTGTTCTCAAACTATGCGCCTCTTAGGAGGGGGTCCGGTGGTTCCCTGGTATTGGTCGGTCACAGTTGAGTGTAAAAAACATTTTTTTACTAGACATAAAAAACCACACTAAATTTTTAAAATGTGCTAAAGATTGTTATAATATTTGGGGGAATTTTAGGCATTTATTTTTTATACAAAACTATTTTGTTTGATATTTTTTTTTAGTGTTTTTTAATGTAAATATGATTTTAATTGTAAAAACTGTTTTCAAATTTTTTTGAATGCAATTACACAATATTTTAAATTTTCAGATAAAAAAAAATGAGATTGGCCAGGGGCTCGACACCCAAAAAACGGGAAGTTTTGATCCAACGTCAACAGGTTTCTTTGGGTTTCCCAAAGGGAAATCTCTGAAAATTTTACGCGACGTTTGTATGATGGGAGAAAAGCACGTGGCATAGGCCCAGAAGCGTCTACTTTCGCCCTCCTCACGCCAGGTATAACAAGCCTTTTTGGGCTAAACCCAGCGTTTACAGGTACATTTTAAAAATCTATCTAATATTATAAAGAGGAAAGTTTTTTTTTTTTTTTTTTGAAAGGGGATAACTCAAAAACCACGGCCCTTTTTAAAAAAATTCTTTACCAATAAAAAGCTACTTAAACAGTACATAGGCTATTTTTTATTTTGAAAATTTTAATTTTTTCCCTCATAAAAATGTCTCGTAGTATATTATATATCGTGGGAAAAAAAAGTTGTGAAGGGAAAGGGGGGTTGGGTGAAGGGGCGGGGGGTATGGGTGAGGAAAGAAAAATATATTTGTAGGGGAACGCAAAAAAAAAAAAAGTTTAAAAATAAAATTTTGAGGAAACGGGGGGATAAATAAAGGGGAGGAAGCTAAAAAAAATTAATTTGATTTTAACAATTTTGTTTGATTGGTATACACAATTCCTTTGGCGCCAGAGCAAAAAAATATGAGGATGAGAAAAAATAGGGAGGGAGGAATAAAGGGAAAGGGGGGCTATACATGATGGTAGGACTGTTTTTAAAAAAAAATTAAGTAAAATAAAAAAATTTTTTTTTTATTTTGACATATGGTGTTTTGAAGCTTTGTTTTACAGGATTTTTACAATAATTTTCGGGGAAGGGGGCTATGATTGATAATATAGGTAAAGGGCCTTGGGATTAAATGTACAGAACTAAAATTTTTTATAATCATTTTCCCTAACTCAAGGAAAGTTGCATGAATTAGGATCATGTTTTGCACCAAAAATTATATCTAAGAGGGGGTTTCAATAGTAAATTTTTTACCTTTCTTAAATTCTCTTTTTGTGTTTTTTTCTTCTAAAACAATCAACGGAACGTACATAAATTCGAGTGTTTCTAAACCA